>OY755238.1:83203908-83277111 GCA_963576725.1 Azorinus chamasolen
TTTGTCCATAAAAAGAGGTTCCGATGTAATATTTGATATTATCCCTTCATGTGGAGAATAAGTTGTGCCAACGATCAATCTGGCTGAGTTTACTGGAATCCATGAGCAGGTTAACCCATTCCCTCATATTGACGACTTCTGACGACTCTGTAAAAGTCACTTTGTGAAACCATTGTGATAAATAGAGCATTTGCTCCTACAGGAGCAAATGCTCTATTTATCACAATAGTTTCAAACTACAAAATTCTAAAATGTTCCTTTTCTCTTGTTAATGCTCCTTTTCGGAAGATTTATTCAAAGAGGTTGTATCTAAAATAGCCTATGGGGTAAAGGGTTAAGCTGTATCCGCATCGTGGTAATATATTGCTTATGGTTCACAATTAATTACTATAACCACAAGTACAGAACTGGGGCCCACAGGTGTTGAGATGAGCGAATAGTCGGGGCGTCAAATCCAATTAAAACTAATTGGGCTTCAATGTTTCTGACAACCAAACCTTCCTGAGACTGAATAACTTGCATCCTTCTTTTGTCAATGGAGTCAGTCATGGATTGTAGCATAACTTTTGACTTTTATGTTAATTCCAGTGCAAAAATATTATCTAACGTTGGCGATTCTGAACTCATCCATATATTTATCGGTATCCATATTTGGTACTGAAGCCTATGCCATTCGTGGTCGGCGTACTAAAGGAGGCTTTCGCTCATCAGAACTGAGATGCCTCGACCAGTTGTCATACATATGAAATGTCAACTGTAAGTTTTGCGGCGAAGCAGTCAAAACTAATAATGAACATTTTGGCACGATTGTTTTATTCACTCTGTAGTGCAAAAAATGAGATTCAGAATTTAGCTAAATACCTATCCTAGGAGACATGGGAACAGGTTGGTTGCGTTTGTCATTGTTGCCCAATCGCCTGTGTGTAAGAATGCAATGAAGACAAGGAACCATAGCTTTCGTTTGTTCCATATATTATATGTAAAACCATTGAATAATGAATAATGTATAAGACAAGCATATGCTTGAACATGTACATGCCACATAATAAAGTAATTTTGTTGCTTTTCTTCGGTTTATTTAACCCTTTCCCTGTTCTGTATATGGCCAAATTTCAATACCTACTGAATATTCATTAACAAAATAGGTATACAGAAATCTGGAAGGTTTAGCATTGTAGACATTTTAGGAAGTACAGAAACAGATATATCAAATTCTATTAGCAAACAGAGTAGACCCTGATCAGACGGCTCCTCTAGGAGCCGTCTGATCTGGGTCTACTCTGTTTGCAAATGTATATGAGGGAAAGGGTTTAAACCGTTATCCTATGAACGTTCATGTAAGAAATAATGGCCACACGAATATTCATTAGCTGAATGCTTTATAATGGTATACGAACACAGGAATTGTATGGCAGTTGCAGAACTTGTAGAATCCAATTTACATGTATATAATTGCAATAGCAAACAGAGCAGACCCTGGTCAGGTGGCTCCTACAGGAGTCAACTGATATGGATTATATCTGCTCTAGAGATTTTTTTCCAATAGTAACTCTTTCCTGACTAGCAACGGATTGCCTTTAGTTATGAATTATAACGTGACCATATTATGTTGTCATGTGTTTTGTATGTAGACTTGACGAAATAAATAAACATTTAAAACTCGATTCCTTCGAAGTTTTAGTAATGAAGAATTGGTGTCCTTTCAGGCAGGTGGCTGCTCAATGTAGGATGAAAGTCATGCAGAAAGCTCCTAGAGGAGCTTTCTGCATGACTTTCACCCTGCATTAAGCTACCACCTGTGTTAAAGATCAATAATGGTACGAATAATCGAGTTTTTACAGTATGTTAGTTCATGTTATGTTTGCAAAGATAGCAAACGTCATCTCTACCAGGTAAAGAGCTAACCCTTTCCCATTTGAATATTCATGTAAGAAATCATGACATCATGAATATTTATTAGTTGACTGTTTATATTGGCATATTGGTAGCAACTATAGAGTCAGATCTATTATAAGTTCATAATCAAACAGAGCAGACCCTAATCAAAGTGCTCCAACATGAGCCATCTGAACTGGATCTACTCTGTTTGAGTAGGCGTGAAAATGCGTTTATTTGAGGGAAAGGGGTTAGCATATATAATTATATTACATTTTTTTCACATAGGACGTCTGGAAACAAGAGTATACATTTAAATAGTAAATACACATCACAAGACGGATTATAAGGTTTTATACATGTATATAGACTACAAATTTTATGTATTTAATCGACCACTAAGAAAAATCTAATTCTGGGCATCCAAGCCTGAAAGTGGTATGTTATGCAGAAAGAGCTTTCTGTATTAGTTCAGTTTTGTATTAAACAGTCATCTGCCTATTAATGACACCATCGCAGTTAACGACACACATATCCGTGATTTAGTGTTGCGTTTTGACCCATAAAATATTTTATGTTGACACTTCAGAGTTAAAGAAACAAACCCCAATGATCTGTTACGCTTTCTGTAACCTTTGGTAAACAGAAAAAACCCGACAACATGCTGAAACGGTGCTATCAAATGTTGAATTCTTCCCATTCGTCCAATCTTTTGAACAACTATAGACCGAGTGGCAAATAGCTTGGATCCTGATGAGACGCCGAGTTACTCGGCGTCTCATCAGGATCCAAGCTATTTGCAATTGTGAGGCACGTCGTAATTAGAGCATAAGGTATATTAGGGATATAGTTAATCGAATTTACATCATTATAAGGGTTAAGTATTGGACTTGCTTCATATGATGCTAGTTTAACGCTCATATGGGAAAATAAAACATCCTAAATTCTGAAAATGATCAGTATTGAAACTAGCACCAATGGGTGTTGACAACTACTAAATAAAAGAAAAATATGACCATAAATTATGTAACATTTGCCACTGCGATCGTTCACCAAACTCAACCTTTTCTAGTTATGCCATAAATCTAGTTTCGGTTTAGCTTGAAGGGCATAAAAAGGTAATAAAAAGCCGGGAAAGATATCTTATCTGTGGTTTACACGCGCTTTCGTCTTACAGATGCACGTCCTCAGCAATTTGTCTGTCAATACCTCCTGATTTATTGGGGGTTAAGTTTCTATTAACATTAACCATGCTATGTATTTTTTGCCGATCCAATATGTCTTACATTACATATTTTTAAGCAGATTTCCTTCCACCTGTTTTCATACACATAATCTGACAGTCAAACAGTTTGGATCCTGATGAAAGGCCTACGTGCTCAGGGTGTCATATTGAGCCAAAACGCTTGATTTTGGTTATCACTCATTTTTCCCGTAACATGCTAATAGTTAACTGTTATACGGTACATACGAGGAAAGTATTTTCTCTTATGCTACCAAGTAGCAATATCGCACCGTCAGCAGGTAATAGCATACGTATTGTGATAAAGCTATTAGAACAGAAATGACTGTAACATTATGAAGTTAAGTGATTTACAGTTTGAATGCAAATACTATGCATCTGGGTTTCGTTACATATATATTCTTGAAATGCACAATAAGACTTGAACATGTTAATGGGACTGGATGCCGAGTCTTCTATGAACATGGAAGGTATTTGGAGAAGAGAATTCTCAGCTTTAGACGGTAGACAAGTGTTACGTTGGAAATCGCCCATCTGCGATGCGCCACGTGCAAAGAAACAGTTTCGTAATGAACCAGGTTTTAACTAGTTAAATTCAAATTTAACCCATTTGCGCCCAATGGATTCTTCCATGTTTATATATTAGATTCTTCCATTTTTTTTATCTAAGGTTTGCCTGGCCTACATTTTCAATTTCGTTTTGTTTTATATTGAAATACCAATCAGCAAACAGTGTGGACTCTGATCAGACGCCGCATTATGCGGCGTCTGATCAGAGTCTACACTGTTTGCATATGCCCCATATATGGGATCGTGGGCACAAATAGGTTAAGCATTAAAATGATTGAAACGAGTGGACAAGTATTGCTAAGAGTATAGTCCGAAGTAGCCAGTGATTAAGGTCTACGTTGTTTGTCATTCACTATCCATTGGCAGATTTTAGTCTTCTATACTGAATAGGCTCTGCATTTAAATAATGACGGATATTTCTACTTTAAAAGTTCAGTACTGGAAAGGATTACAGTATTTGTGTAAATACAATACCCCCCTCCCCCCCCCCCCCTCTAATATGACCACCAAAAGAAGTCTTACTTTTGGGTCATAGAGGAAGGCGGTAGCTTTGTACAGGACAAAGTTATGCAGAAAGCTCCTATAGGAGCTTGCCGCATTACTTTCTTCTTGCATTAAGCATCCACCTGCTTTTTACCCTTTCCTTCATATAAACGTGTTTTCACGCATTTGCAAACAGAGATGATCCAGATCAGACGGCTCCTGTAGGAGCCGTCTGATCTGGGTCTGCTCTGTTTGTTAGTGGAATTTGATAGATTTGTTTCTTTACTTTCTAAAATGGTTACATTGTTCCACCTTCCATATTTCATTATAACTATTTTGTCCATAAATATTTGGTAGGTATTGAAATTTGAATTTGAAATGAACACAGGACAGGGAAAGGGATAAAGACGCCCATTTTTATTCTTTGACAGGCGCGTTCTGCTGTATGAACATTGAAATTAGGATTTCAAGGGATTCTACATACGACCTAAGCACTCCACCCAAGGATTAGCTTACATCGCTGGTAGTCTACATCTGAACGGAAATTGTTTAGATCATGGTCTGATTAGAAACTGTTTTTTAACCCTTTACTCCATGAATATTCATGTACGAAATGATGAATATTAATTTCTAAATTGGCATATTAACACGCGAAATGTTTGCCAAAGCAGAAACTGTAAAATCAGAGCTATCTTGTTCCATCAGCAACAGAGCAGATCCTGATCAGACGGCTCTGTCTGATCTGGGTCTACTCTGTTTGCAAAGGCGTAGAAAAGTATATTTATGGAGTTATGTGCTAAACGTTGTAATCACGTTGAGATTATGATGATATCCAGTGGTTTGATTCGTTAGTTGGTTTATCGTATGCAAGCTATATTTTGAAAATGTTGAGACAATCCCACGTATACAGCAACATTAATAAGAACTCCGAATCCATAAATATTGACTGGTCTTGTGTAACATGGCCATAGTTAATCCTTTCCATGTTCTATGTTCATTATAAATTCCGATACCTACTGAATATTCATGGACAAAAAAGCTATAATAATGGAACATTGTAACCATTTTAGAAAGTATAGAAACATATCTATCAAATTATATTAGCAAACAGAGCAGACCTGATCAGACGGCTCCTATAGGAGCCTTCTGATCTGGGTCTACTCTGTTTGCAGATGCATGCAAACACGTTTACATGAGGGAAAGGGTTAAACATAATAGCCATGGTTAACCCTTCATCGGATGGATACTCATGTAAGAAATAATGACATCATGAATATTTATTACCAGATTATTACAGAATGGCATTATGAACACAGGATGTGCCGACCATGGAATCAGATAAAACCATATCTGTATATTTCCATAAGCAAACAGAGTAGACCCAGATCTGACGGCTCCTAGAGGAGCCGTCAGCCGTCTGAGCAGGGTCTACTCTGTTTGCAAAAGTGTCAAAAGCGTCTACATCAGGTGAATATTTAATAACTGATGCATACAGCGCTAGTGTTCCGTACGTGTGGCCTACAGGGAGTTCGCAGAAACAGGTGGGCATGCAACTAAAGCGTTCTGATTTTCTAGCTATTACGTACACGTATCAGCTGTGGGCGATACAGTGCAGTCTCCAGAAATTAGATGCGTAACCATTGACCTGATGAATATTCATGTAAGATAAAATACGGTGAATAATCATTTTATTTGTTTTTATAATGGCATATGAACACAGGAATGGTTTTTGCCATGACAGAAACTGTAGAATGAGATTTATGTGTATCCATAAGCAAATAGAGCAGTGATCCAGATCAGAGAGAGAGAGAGAGAGAGAGAGAGAGAGAGAGAGAGAGAGAGAGAGAGAGAGAGAGATGCATTACTTTCATTACTGCCAGCCATGACTTTTATTAGAAGTTTTATAGGCTTCTTTAGATGCTCTTCCGAACGGAGTAGATCCAAATCAGGATCTGCTCTAATCGGGGTCTGCTCTGTTTGCTTAAGAAATAATAATATATCTGATTCTACAGTTTCTACCATAGCCAAACATTTCTATGAATATTGGCCATTATAAAATAATATTCATTAAGCCATGCATTGTGGTAGCTTAAGCTACCATAACGCTTTAGCTTCCACAATGTCGCATACTGTGATTACCTATGCAAACAGTTTGGATCCAGATGAGACGTCGAGTAACTCTGCACCTCATCTGGGCCCTGCCTGTTTGTAACTGGGGAAATGTCTTTGGAAGAAAACGGGAGAATATCAAACGAACGAAAATTGTAGCTGACGATAATGTTTACAGACGAGAATATTTGGAAACGAAAGAGTTAAAGACCCAAGATTATTCGTATTAACCAATTACCTCATAGGCTATTTTTAGATACAACCTCTTTGTATAAATCTACCGAAAAGGAGCATTAACTAGAGAAAAGGGAAATTTTAGAATTTTGTAGTTTGAAACCATTGTGATAAATAGAACATTTGCTCCTATAGGAGCAAATGCTCTATTTATCACAATGGCTTCACAAAGTGACTTTTACAGAGTCGTCAAAATTCGTCAATATAAAAAAGTACCTAGTTATAGTCTACTTTCAGTCCGAATGACCGCTCAGCCGACTGTACAGTTACTCCCCTGGTCATTGAGTTATTGGCCTACAATATTGAGCACTGCTAACATATGGCGCAATCATGCAGCTGCAGTACCGGCGTGTGACCCTCACAGGTACCCATTTTAACACCCTGGGTGGGGAGGATATGCGGGTGGGAGACACGGAAAAGCGTCTCTGAAATTTCCGGGAGGGACCGGGATTTGAACCCCGGACCTCCAGACTAATAGTCAAGCGCGTTACCACTAGACCACCGCCACCTACAATATGAGGGAAAGGGTTAAATATGGAGTGTATCTATAGGGTTTTTACTGTACCATGCAATTTTATAGAAGGTTTACGAATCAAACATGCCGCATCACAAGGTACCCACGGGAGTCTATGCTCATGCATGGTTAGTTGAATTATACGGTACAATAAATGCATTTCAAGTCAAACGTTGTTGTATAATTATGCCTTCATCAGACGCAATGATTGGTTTGGGTCTGCATTGTTCGCAAATCGACGAATGAATAGTCGACTCCCTTTAAAGCCAACTTAGTAAAGAACAATTACGATATTTGATACAAGTGGCTGCCTAACCCTTTCCCTCATATAAACACCTTTTCACGCATTTGCAAACAGAGTAGACTCAGATCAAACGACTCCTGTAGGAACCGTCTAATCCGGGTCTGCTCCGTTTTCCTGTGACATGATATTGTTCTGATTCTAAATTTTTGTCAAAGCAAAACAAATCCCTTGAAAAGTTTATAACTTCGGATAATATATGAACATGATGTCATTATTTCTTACATGAATACTGAACAGAGAAAGGCTTAATGCTGGATGAAAGGCATGTAGAAAGCTCCTTTGCATGACTTTTATCCTGCATTAAGCCATCATCTGTCTTAACCCTTTCCCTCATATAAACGTTTTTTCACACATTTGCAAACAGAGCAGACCCATATCAGACGGCTCCTGTAGGAGCCGTCTGATCAGGGTCTGCTCTGTTTGCTAATGGAATTTGATAGATCTGTTTCTTTAGTTTCTAAAATGGCTTTAATATTCCACCTTCCATATATTATTATAACTATTTTTGTCCATGAATATTGAGTAGGTAATGGAATTTGGTTTAAATATAGAACAGGGAAAGCGTTAAAGTGCGACATTGACAATAATTCAAAAGTTCGGCTTAAAAAGATGTAACTGTATAGGAGGCGTCTCGACTACTTCAAATCTAGTAAATTGTAAATGTTTCTAACCCTTTACTCCAAGAATATTCATGTAAAAAATGACGACATTATGAATATTAATTAGATTCCTTTTTAAATGGCGTTCTTTTCAGGATACTTTTGTCAAAGCAGAAACTGTGCAATCAGGGTCCATGCTTATAACGCTTTTTAGTTGAGTCTGAGTTTGTTCTCAAGCTTTTGATTGGTCAGATTTGAGCCTTTGGCTCAAATCTGACCAATCATAAACTTGAGAACGAACTCAGACTCAACTAAAAAGTTTTATAAGCATGGATACTGGTCTATATTATTCAATACGTAAAAAAGAGCAGTGCCTGATAATGCAGCCATCTGACCTGGGTCTACTTTTTTGCAAAGTCGTAGAAAGTCGTAGAAAGGCGTATGTATGGAGTAAATTGTTAATCTAACATTCAGACGGCAGATAATTTGGTATTACATATCATAAATACAACTGAATTGTTATTTAAAATTGTTTAAAGCATGGGTGAAAAATACTTGGAAAGTTAATATGTCATTTTCAACCAACTGACCTGCGATACAAATATAGAGCATGTACAATATTTCATACGTTTTGCATGTTCATGGCTTGGCGAGTTTTTGGCATGAATGACCAAGCAGGATGACCGACAGTTCGCACGCTGCGTAGAAAGTATATAACGCAGTAGTTTCCATCACTGGGTGCGAGCGGGCAGTAAACATATTCGATTTCTATCGTATTTACATCAACAGGTGTTTGGCATTTTATCGCCGACCACTCGTTAATATCTGATTATCACTAATTAAGATTTGACATGTTTCTGTGCGAATACGTTAACAGCTTAATGTTTTTAAACATGTTCTGTTCCTTAGGTATCCGCTTCATCCGAAGTACCTTATTTCAAGGCATTTGGAATTTCACAGCCGTTGGATAGTGAAAGAATGGCTTTGGTCAAGTTTGTTGCAGCTGAGATCGTGGAAGCTGGCGTCAGTTTTTGTTTGGTTAAAGCTTCATGTACGTTACTGAGAAGATCCCCGGATGTAAATGAAGTGTCAGTAGGTGATAATTTAGCACCCAGGGGGGCGCTCAATGAACGTGAGGAGATTCCGTCCATCGCTTGGACGGCAGGGGTGGAACTGGAATGTTCTTGGTGGCAGAAGTAAGTAATTACAACGTTCATGGAGCTTCCACTCCGAATCCTGAAAGCTGACACGGACAAATTACAGGGAAGTTTATAAGGTTATATCAACAACTGAGTAGTCACTTCAATGGGTGGCAGACCATCGAAAAGTATATGTAATAGTCAATTGAATCCAGCCTCCTCAATTGAACCTACGCTTTTTCCGGAGCTTTAACATTGTTTATACAGTAGGTCGTCTTTAACCCATTCCCTCATATTGATGACTTTTGACGACTCTGTAAAAGTCACTTTGTGAATCCATTATAATAATATTACACAATGGTTTCAAACTACAAAATTCTAACATTTTCCTTTTCTCTAGTTCATGCTCCTTTTCGGTAGATTTATACAAAGATGTTGTATCTAAAAATAGCCTATAAGGTAATGGGTTAACCCACTACCTGATAGAGACGCCTTTGCAAGCAGAGTAGACCATGCAGGAGCCGTTTGATTTAGGGTCTGCATTGTTTGCTTATCAAGTAAAATCAATCTGATTCAAGCGCTTCAGCCAAGGTAAAACACGTCCTTGGTTAATAATGCCACTATAAACAGTCAGCTCATTAATATCCAGGGAAGCCATTATTACTTACATGAATATTCATCAAGAAAGGTGAAATTGACACTTTGTAACTAATCAAATAGCCGTTCAAAGCATATGCTGCTGAATGCAAGTCTAGTTTATTGCAGAGCTCTCTGTATTACTGTCGTCCTTCTTTAACCCTTTACTCTATAAAAACGCCTTTCTACGTCTTGGCAAACAAAGCAGACCCCGATCAGACAGCTCCTATAGGAGCCGTCTAACCAGAGTCTTCTCTGTTTCCGTACGAAAAAATATAGATTTGATTCTTCAGTTTCTGCCATGGCCTAAAAGCCTTTGTGAAAAGGTGCCATTATTAGAAAAAAATTATTCCTTATATGAATATTCATGGAGTAAAGGGTTAAAACATATTTATTCAGAGATAGAACTAGACTTCTTCCGTGTGGTCGCTATTGACCCTTTAACCCATTACCTCATAGGCTATTTTTAGATACAACCTCTTTGAATAAATATACCGGAAAAGAGCATTAACTAGAGAAAAGGAAATTTTTTAGAATTTTGTAGTTTGAAACCATGTTGATAAATAGAGCATGTGCTCCTATAGGAGCAAATGCTCTATTTATCACAATGGTTTCATAAGGTGACTTTTATAGAGTCGTCAACAGTTGTCAATATGAGGGATTGGGTTAACTCAAAATATTCATAGAGGACTCCAGCCATTATGCATGTTACAAGTAGCATAGAGTCAGAGTTAAGGTATTTTATAGGTAAACAGAGCAGACCCTGCTCAGTTAGCTATTACGGGAGCTGTTTGAGCAGGCTCCATTTCGTTTGCAAGAGCGTGAATATAGTTAAGGTGTTTTACTGTCTGCTGTCTGTCAAAAAACAACGGAGCAGTTTTTAGAATGACTTAAGCACGGAAAAAAATCTTTTACTTTATATAACTAGTATTTCTATTTATTACACATCGCCTTTGCGACTCATATCTGAAAATATGTATATCAAATCAACGGGGCGATTCGGTATCATGTCAATCAGAGAAATCTCATATTTTTTTTATAACTTACATTTTAAAATAACGCTATTTAATATAAAGACAAGGTAAATTGAATAAACATATATTTATATAACATGTATTTTTGTGAATAATTTCAACAAGTTGTTTTTCAACAATTGCAGTAACTGCTTTAGTAGTTGTTTACACATTCGTCTCATATAAACGCCTTTTCACGCATTTGCAAACAGAGTAGTCCCAGATCCGAGGGCTCCTATAGGAATCGTTTGATCAGGGTTTGCTCTGTCTGATATTGACATGTTATAAAGCTGATTCTACATTTCTTGTCAAAGCAAAAATACATTGAAAAGTTAACATTATAAAAAATTAACTAACAAATATGCATGATGTCGTTATTTCTTACATTAATATTAAACAGGGAAATGGTTGATTATTAACCCTTCCCTTGCTGTTCACGTCAATATACCTACCTGTAAATAGTGAAGACCCAGATGAGACAGCTCCTGCAGAAGCTGTCTCATCAGGGTCTGCACTATTTACAAGTTGATTGTGCAACCAGTGCACTCCACAGCAGTGATTACACAGTGAAATACTTGTACACAGTGAAGATATATGTAAATATACAACAGGGCATGGGTAAAGAAGGAGAAATGTATTTTAAAATTCAGCAAGAGAAGGGTGAACAAAATGCCAATGCACTTCATAATTATGTCATGTTTAAATCAATGGATAATGGTAACAGTTTATGCGTGTTAATTAAGAGTTCGATCGCTTATCTGATATTTCTTATTGCATGTCGACATATCTGACACTTGATCTCTGATAAGTCCTCTGATTGGCTGATCAACTCGAGGGATAATGAATGAAAGGAATGCCTGGGATACTATTTTTTGTGTGTAATACATCTACTGGGAAATGGGGGAGAGGTGTAACCCTTTACCCTATGAATATTTATTGAACATAATGACTGTATGAATATACACATACATATGTCTCTGATATTTATCCCATTCCCCCACAGGCTATTTTTAGATCCAACCACTTTGAATAAATCTACCAAAAAGGAGCATTAACTAGAGAAAAGGAAAGTTTTAGAATTTTGTAGTTTAAAAGCACTCTATTTATCACAATGGTTTCCACAGGTGACGTTTACAGAAGCATGGAAAAAACGTATTTATGGAGGAAAGGGTTATTAGTGTTTTCTATAATGGTATTCATTCAAAGGATTAGTTTGGACATGACTAAAAACTGTAAACACAGTCTATATAATTTCATGACAAACAGAAGTAGACCCTGATCAGACAAATTGTAAACACAGTCTATACAATTTCATAGTATTGATGTTTGAGCGGCTTGAGCGGCTCTCTTGGAAAAGTGTCTATTTGCATTGCAAACAGTGTAGACCCAGTGCGCGACGTCTGATAAGGGTCTAAACCTATTGTCACACTTCATAATATACCATGTTTCGTTCTCTACCTTTCCAGACATGGTAAACGTTTATAAGGTACCTCATCGAAAAACATTGTCTAGTCTGGATCTGCTGAAATGCAGTTTGTTTTCTTATGACATAGTAGTATAGATCTTATTCTACAGTTTCTGTAATGGCCTCACAATTATTTGTTCATTAACCATTTCCCTCATATAAACGCCTTTTCATGCATTTGCAAATAAAGAAGACCCACATCAGACGGCTCCTACTGGAGCCGTCTGATCAGGGTCTGCTCTGTTTGCTTATGGAATTTGATAGATCTGTTTCTTTACTTTCTAAAATGTCTAAACTGTTCCGACTTCCATGTTTCATTACAACTATTTTATCCATTAATTTTCAGTAGGTATTGAAACTTGAAATAAGCATAGAACGGGGAAAGGGTTAAATAAAAAGTAAAGCATTTTATTAGACGTTGACGCGTATTTCGTACTCTGACTTGCTATTTCTACATTCACTGCCTATTACATGTGTGTTTATAAACAAAGTTAATGTTGTTTTGTTGTTTTCAATTAAAACTAACAAGTTCATTCAATGAGATAGAGCAGGGTTGAACGTTATAAACAGAACTCTCCAACACAAGTGTAGATCTTACACATATACTTATGCCTATTTACCTAATGACTATCCAGTATCCATATCAGAAATAATGAGATGGTGAAGATCAAGTCAGATTAATTGTTAATATGATATACCAACATAGGAATGTTTGGTTTGGCCATAGAATAATACAATAAGCAAACAGAGCAGACCCTGGTCAGACGCCTCATAACAAGAGCAGTCTGATTTGGGTCTACTCTTTTTTCAAAGACGTCAAAAGACGTCGATTTCCGTTAAAGGGTTATATTATTGAAACTGTTGATTTGTTGCTTCCAGTTACAACTAAAGTTTTCACTCAGGGAGAAAGCAAGTGCACCGAAAGCTTCAATACAATTGTAGTGTTTACATTAATCTTGTAACAAACTCCCCTCCTTTTTTAAACAGAGTGGATTCAATATCATTTTTGTTATTTCCGTACCTAATGAATATTCATGTAAGAAATAATGTAATCATGATTTGCTTAACCCATTCCCTCATATTGCCGCCACTGCAAAAGTCACTTTATGAAACCATTGTGATAAATGGCTCTGTTTATCACAATGTTTTTTTCTCTAGTAAATGCTCCTTTTTGGTAGATTTATTCAGAGGTTGGGTCGAAAAAGAGCCAATGAGAGAATGGGTTAATAATATAATGGCATATGAACACAGGATGTTTGGTCCATGGCAGAACCTGTAGAATGAGATCTATATACATGTAATAAGAAAACATAAAGTACCCTGGTCAGACGGCTCTTACAGACGTCGTCTGATCTAGGTCTACATCGTTTGCAAAGGCGCCAAAAGACATTCAATTCAGATAAAAGGATAATACTCCTTTTCCTCGTATTTCAAAAATTAGTACCCATGTCATCGAGGGATTATGGGATCAATTGACCCCTACAGTGGCCACTGGTCAGCCCTCACGTTGACGTCCTAAAACAATAAACAACGTAAAGCTTCAAAGTGGGCAGTTCAAAAGTGACGAAACTATTTCTATTGACTTTGTTCCACTCCGCAATGTCCAGACTCGGCGCGGCCCATTACCTCTATGTAATTAACCCTCAGCAAGTCAGGCAAAATTGTCGTCTGCTAAAAATATCGTCTGCTTTATTTCAACAACGTAAGATGTAGATTTTCTTTTCTTTAAAAACTCGCAATCTAGAGTCAAACAGATTGGATCCTGATGAGACGCCGAGTTACTGGGCGTCTCATATGGATCCACACTGTTTGCAAAGGTCACCGTCGTTGAGTTTTAGCAGTCTAAAGATTAAGCTTAAAATCGTTAAAACAAACCAAGTTGCGTCAAAAGAAAACTATGATCACTTTATCACTTTGTTTACGCGAACTGTTAAGAGTCCCCAGAATCAGGGTCCTTGGCAATAAATAGTCACGTGTGGGGGCCCTTTCATCTCGAAAATTTTAATTAAACGCAAAGTTTTACCGATTAGTTAGCTTGTGATGTGAAAATAAAGAAAATGTCGGATATAAATTGACATCCCACCATTCCAAAGCGCCTTCTAAAGGAGTGGATGTTGAATTGTTGAATTGAAAAAAGCGATGTATGTTTATTGTGGAGGACAAGTTAAGAAACAAGTGTTGTTACAGTATAAGAAAGACGAAAAGATGTAAAGTGTGCTTGCAAATAAACATGAAAACGCGAACACACTGAATCATTGGAACTATGTTCGTATGTCCGGGCTTCTGTTTAGCATCGGAATAATGGTTGGCCTTCAAAATATAATTCAGTTACGCCATAGAATACCTAACAAAGCATGCTTAATATACGCATATAAGCTAGTTATGAAGGAAACACATTTATGTTTAAGACATTGCATGACTAAACTGAACCTTTGTTTTGCAATATATAATATTAACATATAATTTTCAATCAGTGTATATCCACATTTAAATGCTGTACAATGTAAGGAAGTAAAGACAACATTGATTAACTGGATTTTTATAATGGCATTATAAACACATGAGCTTTGGTAATAGATCATATCTTTATTTTTTCAGATCTTAGGTGGGTCTACGTGGTTTTTCCTATTTATTTAAAAATAAATTGTTCTCCTGTAGTTAGCAACCACTACAAGTCGCTTATTTTTAATCAGTATTTGACTGCTGAACCATTTACCTGGCGTTTACACTGCTTGCAAACATAATAGAACCAAGTTCAGTCAGGTCATGCAGGAATTATATGGGTCTGCCCTATCTGTCTTTAACCCTTTATTCCACAAAAACGCCCTTTAACGCCTTTGCAAACAGAGAAGACCTAGATCAGACGGTTCCGGTATGGACGTCTGATCAGGGTCTGCTCTGTTTGCTTATAGAATATATATGTAAAGATCTAATTATACAGTTTCTGAAATGGCAAACATTTTCATGTGTTCATAATTGTGTCATTATAAAAACCATCTACATGTAAATAATATTCATTATGTCATTATTTCTTAAATGATTATTCATGAAATAAAGGGTTTCTAACAAATTGAACTCCTGTAAAGTGTTCCCTTTGTAACACCTCCCTCTGTCAACGGCAGTACCAACTGTCTCAACACGATGGTGCATTCGATTTATCGTACTCTTTAAATCACTCAACAATTCTAACAAATTGGGCTCTTGTAAATTGGTCGCTTATCTGTCAGGCATTTTCCGTTCGACGAGGAATATCGTCAGAATCAATTAGCTATGAAATATATGGAAATCCTTGCCGACAGTTTATCGCCTCGGCAGAGATAAGACGTCCGTACAGTTCAGATAATCTACGCCTCCATCACGCATTACGGTGTTTTATTGCTGTTTAGGTTACCTTTCAGTATTCTGCAACATTCATACAACTGATGGCGAACTTTTAAACGATTTAGATCAAGACTAGACAACAAGTAAAACATGCCATATTCCGAATTCAAATAGTTTGTAATTCTTTTTTTTACAGAACAGTGCGAAAACTGTAGACAAGTCATGGGTTTTCGCGAATTAAGCAGACAGTATTTCCGAAGCAGACGATCTTAGCGGCAGATAAAAGATTAAAAGGAACTCCAACGTGATTTTATTCGTGGCTTGAAAAGAGGGTCTTGTTAAATTGGTTCCGGATCACTATCTTTATTCGACCTGTTGAGTTTTATATCGATAAAGAAGACACCTAGCACATGACTGTCTCTGATAGGTCTATCAGCATTTCACTCTTGCAATAGCACAGAGACTACTAAAAGTTTTCCTGTTTGGTCTCTATTATAACATTTATGTTTGCAGCGACTTACAAAATCTCACTAACAATAACAAACTCTTTAACCCATTACCTCATAGGCTATTTTTAGATACAACCTCTTTGAATAAATCTACCGAAAAAGAGCATTTTAACTAGAGAAAAGGAAACTTTTAGAAATCATTTTGAGTTCACCCATTCCCTAATATTGACAATTTTTAACGACTCTATAAAAGTCACTTTATGAAAACCATTGTGATAAATAGAGCATTTGCTCCTATAGGAGCAAATGCTCTATTTATCACAATGGTTTCACAAAGTGACTTTTACAAAGTCGTCAATATAAGGGAATAGGTTAATTGAAAGGCTCGTCCAAGAACTTTCTAAAACTTATCTCCAATACAAGACTCATCAGCTGACAGAGTGACGCTTAGGGTAATCCCACTTTTGGCATAAATGAAAGTCGCATGTCAGTTCCCTGGAAATACCATTATTTAAATATGTTCTTGTCGTTTTTCAGTCAAATGACAGCTGAGAAAAATAGATATTGAAATATTGAGATACGTTCAGCTCAAATTGTAATTTTTAGTCTTCATTTGTATTCCATTAATAACCAATCAGGAATTCGCAATAAGTACACACTAACCACAGATTCTCCGTTCTATTTGCTTCACCAATCAGAAGAACCTGACAAATGTAGTAGTCTCTGACCGTAAGGTGAAGTTGTAACATTTGGAACCAAATATAATAACTCGTGAGGATCACGCGCTTATCACGTTTTGGGAGTGCAAACCAGAGTAGCAATATTTTATAGATAGAACAACTAGACTAGTGAACTTTTCTCCTCATATTGACGCCCTTTGGCACCTCTGTAAAAGTCGCTTTTTGAAACCACGGTGATAAATAAAGCATTTGCTCCATAGGAGCAAATACTCTATTTATAACAATGATTTCAAAACTACACACTTCTAAAAATTCCATTGTTTCTAGTAAAATGTAATGTTCTGTTCCTTTTGAGTAGATTTATTAAAATGGCTGGGTCTATGAGGTAATGCGTTATTGCAGACTGAAAGTAGTTAAGCTACTTTCTGAGGAAACGGACCTCTGTGTACAGCAAACAGTATAGACAATGGTAAGACATCTCATCCATGATGTGGTATCTGATCAAAATCGTATGCAAAGATAGATATATATTCAAACCCCACTAATGCGACCACCTACAAAGGTGTAATTCTGTGTGTTAACGGTCACTAATTTGTGTTAATTAGTTGGTATTTAGGGAAGGTGGCTGCCTAAAGCAAGGTGAAAATAAAACAGAACGCTCCTATAGGAGCGTTCTGTTTTACTTTCACCTTGCTTTAAGTGGTCACCTGCCTTTAACACAAAATACTAGATGTAATTTAGTGGCCGTTATAGAGAGGTTTTACTGTAATAAGACCCACTTTTTTCAAGAGAGTGGATCAATTAAAAGAGTTCGGTTATGGATCTTTCTAAATTATTCTCGTCCCGCATGATATCTTTATCCGTTATCATATGAATATTCAAGTCAAAAATATTGACTGTATGAATATTAATTAAATTAATATCTAATAATTATGATATATGAACACATGAAGTTTCGACCAGGATAGAAACTGTAGAACCAGATCTGTATTGCTACATAAACAAACAGAGGCTGTCTGATCTGGGTCTACCCTGTTTACAAAGGCGTGAAAACGTGTCTCTGTCAGGTAAAGGCGACAATGAGGCATACAGTAGAACATGACTGTCTTAAGCGGCCATTCATTATCTGAACCAAAGACCAATGTGTTATCATAGGTCTTTGTCTGAACATAGGAGTCTTAAACAACAGGTGGTTGCTTAATACAGGGCAATAGTAATGCAGAAAGCTCCTGTAGGAGCTTTCGGCATTACTATTGACCTGCATTAAGCTTTCACCTGTCTTACATACCCATAGTTAGACGTCTTTTGATGACCGCTTAAGACAGGTTCTACTGTATCTGGACTCGTCACTGCAGACAGGTTTTCTTTGATGCCAATTTTTATCCTTTACCTGATGAATATTCAAATAAAAATGACGTAATGAATTTTTATTAGCTGAAGTTTAACAAAGCACATGGTATTTTGGTCATGGAAGCAAATGCACTATCAAATCTCTATACAGTAAAACCTCTCTATAACGACCACTAAATTAAGTTAATTAGTTGGTATTTAGGGCAGGTGGCTGCTTATAGCAAGTTGAAAGTAAAACAGAACGCTCCTATAAGAGCGTTCTGTTTTACTTTCACCTTGCTTTAAGCAGCCACCTACCTATTACATGAAATACTTGATGTAATTTAGTGGTCGTTATAGAGAGGTTTTACTGTAATTCCAAAAGCAAACAGAGCAGAACCTGATCAGACGATATATAGGAGCCGTCTGATCTGAGTCCACTCTGGTCTATTTCCTTGTTTGTTTTGTGCTATTTTTGCAAAGCAGTCCTGTGGCATGCGTATCATGTAAAGCGTTAATAGAGAGGCAAATGTATAATACAGGATGTTTATGAATGACAAACAGTCGTATTTTATGTAGTATTTGTTTACCGTTTGTTGAATAATATTGAAATTGAAACACATTAGATTTTGACTTCGATGAAAGTTTTAACACCTTCCTTCCTCACTAAAACGTGCATCGAATCGAACATTAAACAGCGGTGTTACAGCTGACAGCTGCTAAAACCGGAAGTCAAAATCCTTAAACCGGAAGTCAAACATCTTCGCTCATGCTTAAGTTCACTGATACTTTGGTTCTTGGTCTGACACGGGTAGATTCAATTTCTTATTTGAAATATTATTTCGTTGAATATCGAATAAATATTCTCTTGGAGGGTTTTGTTTGGTGAACAAAGAGTTTTAAATAGTTTGCAAATGATATGAAAGAGGCTGAAGACACTGATAGTTGTTTAAAGGAAACGCTGATGCACAATGGTAAACAATGCAGACACAAGGCAATGTGCACATTTCGCACATGCCCCTAGGAAGTGTTCTGTAGTTTAGTTTAAACACGCTTAATCGCTATAATAGAGGAAACGGTGTCGGGCCGTTTGTTCTTGCAACATTAGCATTGAACCAAACTCACTATAAAGTATTTTGTAAGTTCAGTGTACCAATGGCAAATGAAAAATAGTCATATATTGTGAAGAAAGTGAAACTAATTTTACATGATTCTATTGTAGACGTTTAATACTTAATATGTGGGACGAGGGTATATAAGACCTTTTCAAATAGTGTAGACCAAGTTCAAATTGCTCCCGAGGGAGCCCTTTGATCAGGGTCTGCAACGTTTGTTATAAAGTCATTTTCTTCAGTGATAAATGTTGGCCGGTTAGGACAGGTTCTACTGTATTTTAAAATAAACTTAGACCCAACTGCATTGTAACTCGTTTTATTATATTTTAACTCTTTCAATGCTGAATTTTTCAAATGGACTATTCCAAATTCCAAACAGGTCAAGCTTACCGCGACTATTCAGGTAGTTTTCAGAGAAGGGAGTAACATAACAAACAGTGCAGACCCTGACTCCTCTAGGAACCATCTCATCTGAGTCTACGCTGTTTGCAAAGGACATTTGTGACTCAATTCCCTACTGAAAGGGTGAATAATGTACCGCTGCTTGTATACCCAGTATCCCCCCTGAAAAAAGAACATAGGCAAACAGTGTAGACACAGATCAGAGAGCTCTTGAAGAAGTTATGTGATCAGGATATGCACTGTTTGCTGAACCCATCGATACCAATGGTTTATACAGTAAAACCTCTCTGTAACGGCCACTAATTTACATCTAGTATTTTGCGCTAAAGGCAGGGGGCTGCTTAAAGCTAGGTGAAAGTAAAACAGAACGCTCCTATAGGAGCGTTCTGTTTTACTTTCACCTTGCTTTAAGCAACCACCGGTCCTAAATACCAACTAACTAACACAATTTAGTGGCCGTTATAGAAAGGTTTTACTGTACAGCCAATCTTATGTTTGCTGTGCCCCCCATGGGTAGGGTAGGTTCCAAAATAAGATCTGGACGGTGTTACCTAAATAAAATTGGAATAAATGGGTTAAGATGTTCCTTGGCGAACGTGCAGTTTTGCACACACGTTAAATAAAATACAGTTTCGCTTCTGGCTAGCTTTGTCCAGATTTAAACTGTTTTCTGTCATTTTAGAAGCTTTTAAAGTATCCAGCAAGCATACCTTTCCACAAGGTATTGCGTGTAATACAACATGGTAATGTGTGTGTCTCCACTACGATTTGAACTTACGATCTCCTGAAAGAGGATGCGGATGATATACTGGATAGACAATTAGGCGCACTTGCATTGATTACATCATCGGCATTATTTAATCAGAAATAAAGATAGGTATTCACGTGTCGTATGAAAATTGAAATAACAAACATAATACATGTAGACTAATCGTAATATTTTAGGGTTTTCTTTGTGTGTTTGTAAATTATCGGTACTGTGACACAGAGCCCAAACACAACTACTGAAGGAGTAAATCATCTTATATAAAACTTCGACCACCAAATTGCCGTCATTTGCTTTATTTAATTTACGAATCAGTCAGATCATTGTTACAATCATATTTTTATACAACCCGAAAGAGAATGTATAGCGAATGTAATTGTTTAATATAGAATGTACACCGAAACAACTGTTTAATATATAGTAAAAAACACCTCTAAACCGGACATTTAAAACTAGCACCAATGTCGTTATGCAAGATAGGTGGCAGCTTAATGCCATCCACAATACTCCGAAAGGAGCGTCTACATGATTTTCGTCGTGCATTAACCCATTCCCTCATAGGCTATGTTTAGATCCAACCATTTTGAATAAATATACCGAAAAGGATATTGAACTACAGAAAAGGAACATTTTAGAATTTTGTAGTTTGAAACCATTGTGATAAATAGATCATTTGCTCCTATAGGAGAAAATGCTCTATTTATCACAATGGTTTCAACAGGTGACTTTTGCAGAAGCGTCAAAAGGCGTCAATATGAGGGAAAGGGTTAAGTCACATCTGCCTGAGACTGTCTGAATTGTTCTTTACTACATTCCTGTCCGGATGAGTTTAACTCTGTGTACATGTGTACATACATGTTACATTTTCAATTTTACTTTTGCCGTAAAAATAACCACCATGAAGGACCATAAACCGAACACAAAATAACATACAAAAACACGTCTTAATCGGCCATCAAAACGAGGTCTAATTATGGGTCTGTAAGACAGATGGTAGCTTAAGGCGGGACGAAAGTACTGGATAAAGCTCCTATAGGATCTTTCTGCACTACTTTTGCCCTACATTAAGCAACCACCTACCTTTTGTCACTTATATGTTCAATAAATGAGTGGCCGCTAAAGATAGGTTCTTCTGTAATTCACAAAGAGAAACGAAATAACGACAGACTGGAAACCACGTTGTTTTATTTTGTACCACATTTTTTATCCACTGAAATAAATAAATCCAATACCAAAAGCTATTTTTTTTTAAATTTCTTGTTCATGGTAACCTTCAATTTAAGAAAAAAGCGAAATTCTTATTCAACAGATTTTCGACAGACAAAGTCACTGTCGGGTACCCATATGTTTGCTGGTCTGTAGTAAATCTACTGGAACTGTCGAGTTATGTGGTAGAAATGAGCCAGGAGGAATACTTCCATCGTGTTCACATGTTCACAGGTTTCTGTTACCGCAGCTGCTGATGCCCCGCCCACGTCACCGACTTGCTCCGCCCAATTTCCCAAATCATTCGTGAATAAGATATTCGCCAGCGCTGGGATACAGGAATATCTCAATACTTCATCTACCGTACCAAACAATGCAGCACCGCTGTGCTTGGTTCTTCAATCTTGATATATGCAGTTATTACCAATTGCACAAACTCTTTGTATTGTACATTGAAACCTGTCTGTTTATATGTTTCGTGACTAGTTAGTACTATTAGTAAATGTATAATTAACAGAATTGCACTTATACTATAAGCGTCATGTTTTCAATTTATTGAATAATACCCTTTGTAAAATACTATATATATTAACAATACATGTAACTATATATAAAATGTAATTATGTAAATGCTATATACTGTATCCAAGATTAGTAACAGCTTTATTAAGCTTCATTTGTATTTGAAATAATCGTTTTTTCTCGTATTGTATAAATATTCACCTATCCCCCCCCCCCCATTCACGTAGCAACTTAAAGTATAATTTGCAAACCGGGTTTTCCAAAGTTCCCACAATGAATTTCAGTATTGTGTAAAGTGTTCTGTTGGTCTCAGCTTAAAGGTAGTTAGTTTTTTTCTTTAAACCACTGTTCAATATTCATGAAAGAAATACTGACATCGTGCATAGTATTTAGATTACATGACTTTTACTTTTATGATGATAAATGCGCACAGGAATTTTGGTATTGACAGAAACTGTAGCCAGAACTAATTTTGCAAGCAAGCAGATCAGACCCTGATCAGACGGCTCCTGTAGGAGCCGTCTGATCTGGATCTACTCTGTTTGCAAATGCGCGGAAATGGGTTTATATGAAGGAAAGGGTTAAAAATGAAAACTATTAAATTAATACTTCGGAGGAAATAACGGGAGTATCATTCTCAATACAGTACATGAATATGCATAAAAACCTGTCTATAGCGGCTACATGATGAATAAACATGGAGTCTATAAGAGTAGGTGGCTGCTTAATGCAGACTGAAAGTAATGCAGAAAACTCCCAGAGGAGCTTTTCGCATTACGTTCATCATACATTAAACTATCACCTGTCTTGAAGCCTAGATTAGATTTATTTTTGGTGGTCCCTTTAGATAAGGTTCACAGTACTTACTTAAAAGCATTATTTGGAATGACCTTCTAAGGGCAATACTACAGGATAACCTGCCTTAAGCAGTCACTTACTGATTGAACTCTGGAGCCTAAAGCAGCCAGGTGGTTGCTTAATGCAGTGCATAAGTAATACAAAAAAACTCTTTACTGTCAGTCTGCTTGTTCTAAATACAGGGCAAAATTTAATGTAAAGCAGAAAGCTCCTACAGGAGTTTTCTGCATTACTTTCGACCTACATTAAGGTATCATCTGGCTTAAAGACTACTTTGTAATAGTTACTGAACCCGTTCCTTCATATCACGTGTTTGAAAACAGAGTAGACCCAGATCAGACGGCTCCTGTAGGACCCGTCTGATCAGGGTATGCACTGTTTGCTTATGAAATAATGTATAGATGTATTTGACTTTTGAGTTTCTACCAATACCAAACATTCATGCATACATATTATGCCAATATACAAATTCAGCAAACAAATATTCATTTAACGAATACTGAACAGGGAAATGGCTGAGATAGGTTCTACTGTTATTCAGTTGCCTTTGCATACTAAATAGGACATATTCATGAAATACCGTGTATACAAATGTTGGTTTCTTTTGATACTATGGATTAATCTGTTATAGGTTTAGTTTTTCAAAGCATTTTGATCCGGATGAAACAGCAAATGATCCAGCGTCTTATCAGCATCAGAACGATCTGATACACGTATACATGCGTTGTTGTTGATTTTAACAAAATTCTTCAAGAATTAAAGCGAACGAAAACGAAAGTTAATAAAAGACACGTATAAGTATGTGGTGGTAAAGATCTTTAGTAAAAGATGAATACACGAGGTTGTAAGTGATTACATGCGATTGTAACAATTTTAGTAAAATATATGTATATGAGGTTGCCAGACCTTCAGTAAAAGATGGATCCATGAGGTTGTAGAGACCTTTACTAAATGATGAACTTCATTAAAAAAAACAAGTACACGTAGTTGTAAAGACCTTTAGTGAAAGACGAATGCATTAAGTGGGGAATGTCGAAATGAAAGTCTAGTAAATGTATATTTAAAGATCGTTAGTAAAATGTGGTACATAAAGTTGAAAAGACTTATTTAAAGACTAGTACATGCACATTATATTGCTAAAACTCTTTTAGTAAACGTGTGGTATTCAAAGACCTTTAGAAAAGAGTCAACCAACTAGTTGTTAGGACCCTTAGCGATATTACTTCATTGCAGAATTGCAACATCCTTATGTGGGCATTGATGAGATTCATAATTTCCCACGAAATACATGTATTATCAAGTAAATGTGTATTTCATATCCGGGTCCCAGAGTTTTGACCATGCGAACTTTGACTTCCATTTGGCTTCTCTTTGTGCCATAGAATCAGGGCAATTAGTTCCTTGGCAGAAATGGCACTATCCGATTGACGGAATCACAAAGGTTTTCCTAATATTCATTCCGGTGTTATACGTCAAATATTCCTTATAACCTTGACACAACCGAAACGTTCAACGCATGTCTTTGCAGACATTTTTACCTCAGCTCAGGTGCCGAGTTTTTGGGCGTCTGATGAGGATCCAAACTGCCTGGTGACTTATATAAAAAGTTCTTCAGAATAGAAAAAATCTAAATGCTAAATGTTGGCAAATGACACCTTTGAGGCAAGTGATATTTTTGCGTTTCAAGGGATTAAGTTTTGCTACCGTCTCTCAAATTAGCTTAGTTGGTGGGGAAGCGGCTTTTTTGCCAGGGTGTCGAATCGCAGCTGAGTTGGCTCTGAAATAACGGCCAGGTGGAACCTGACAGAAGTACACAACATGTTCGTGCCTTTTTATCCTCGACATCTTGCCAGAGCATCGTATGGGGGTCTTAGATAGCGATTTGCTTGATTCAAAACATATTTTATGGACGGAATGTGGAATATTTCCAACGACCAACAGAACAATTCTTTGGATCAAAGCGTTTTCACGCAATAAAGTATAAACATTGAAAGCAATTAGGGAACAAAGCATTTATGCCCAAAAGACATAAGTTTATCTTTTTTTCAAACCTAAACTATTTTATACAACTGCAATCTTAGATGCAGAATATTTTTTGTATCATAAATGGTCCCACATTACCTTTTCCGTTCTTAACCCAGTTAAATCTCAGTTTATTCCATGCATACACATTTTAAAGCCTTTGCAAACAGAGAAGACCCAGATCAGACGGCTCCTATATCAGGGTCTGTTCTATTTATGAAATAATAACGATCTCATTTTAGTGTCCAAAAATGTCTATGGTTGACATACCATTATAACAAAAATAATATAATTAATGTTCATGATGTCATTATTTGTTACATAAATGTTGATGAGGTTAATTGCAATTTCCAAAATATATATTATGAACTGATTTTGAGATTCATTTGAATTGAAAGGATGATTCTGCAAGAATTATTGCACCAATGTGACATTTGCAAGAAGGTTGTAAAACAAACATATCAGATGACTCCATTAGAAGCCACCTGATTAGAGGCTATGCATTGCATTTGCCTATGTCCCTTTTTATGAATAATATGCCTTTATGTACAAATAATAGTATAAATGTGTTAATAAAACTGAAACTGACAAACACATAACTATCTTATGTTATTGTAAACTAGCATTCCATGATATATATACGTGTAACCTCTTATAACATGTCAAACCATGTTCTGAGTGAAATAAACTGTAAAATGTTTCATTTTCTATGCTCATTTTTATTTGTACATTGTATATCTATTTTTTCCTTTTAAATATTTACCTCATATATAGGCATAGGCCCAGATTAAACGGCTACTATAGAAGTTGTCTGATTAGGGTCTGTTCTGTTTAATTATGGGACAACATAGATGCGAGTCTTCAGCTTCTGTCACAGCCCAACTTTCTCTTGTTAATAATCCATTATTAAATCAAATCTAATTAATATTTATGATATCATTATTCTTACATAAATATATATTAGGGAAAGGGGTTAAATCAAATACAAGCAGTGTACAGGAATTTGTCTTTTCTCATTCCAATGGAGCAAACATTTGATAATTACAGCTATGCTTTCTTACGTTTGAAAGTTGTATTTAGATTTTTAACATTGTAAAAATATCCTTTGATTAATATTCATTTTGCCATTACTTCTTACATGAATATAAATGGAATAAAGGGTTAAATTCAGATTTGTTGAAAATGTCAGGAATTAGCTAACCACAAAGTTGTTTCAGAAAGCAAACTTTGTTTTCTCACTCTGTTTATCTACATAACGATTTTACTCAAGTACATTCTTCCAACGTTTCTCAGTTGAGAGTTTTTCCCACCCACTCGTTTAAGATTCTTTTGTGGACAACGGAAATACCAATGTCTGGTGTCACCTGAATGTTTTGGTTTTTTCTTTTAAATGTTACCTTGTCAACCGTTGATGAAACTTCCGACCTGATGATTCGCTGACTCTCGGGTTTGTTTGTATTACGGACCGGACATTGGACCACTTTCAGTCCGCCCAGCAGTTTATCCCTTCTCCTGCCAATTCAAATATGGCCAAAATTTACAAACAGCTCAGATCCAGATGAGACTTCGATTAAATCGGTGTCTGATCTGGATCCAGACTGTTTGCTACTTAGATAACATTTTCTAAAACAAAAGAGGATAATCTGATTATATTAAAAACCTGAAGCTTACTAGAATTTGATAAAATGGCCATTTTTATAGTTGGAGAAGTGTTAATCATGTCCGTATTGTCCACTCAGTGGTCATCTGTAATCAGGCTTGTAACACCCTGTTTGGTTACAAGGAGTATGACACGTTTGCAATTACCAATTGCCATGGCGATTACGTGCGACTGGACACTTGTGTGATACGGTTACGGCTGTGACACTAACCTCCGGCCATAGATGTCCAGCGCTGGACAATGACGGTAGGACGAGCTGTCAGTAGGCTTATTCATGGTACTAACTAGTCTTGAAATATTCATTTAATAGATACTGTCTTGTGACATAGATAACACTTATCAGAAAGTTTCCTATCAAGATCTAATAATATCAGGGCCTTTCGAATGAATATGAAAATACACTCTTGCTATAGAATTCGTTCAATTCTTATTCCGCTATTAATGAACTGATTCGCATTTGCAAACAGCTTGAATCCAGATGAGACGCCGAGTAACTCGGCGTCTAATCAGGATCCAAGCTGTTTGAAGCTCGGTCAACAGTTTCTTAAAAGCTTGGTCGATTCGGAAATAGTCCAAAGTGCACCAGCTTCAGGGGAGTATTACTTTTTTCACAGCGCTGCAAGGGTTGATACTATTCCGTCAAATAATGTCAAGAGATAAAATGTAAAGTAGAAGTAATCATGCGCATATCTGCATAGTTGCCTATTGTTCAGGATAACATTGATGTACATGTGCTTTAAAATGCAAACTTTAACATGTGAGAATATGAATATTAATTAGCTGAACTTTTATAATGGCGTTATGAACAAGAGCATGCTTTACCGTGACTTACACCGAAGAATGAGATATATACTATATCATAAGCAAACGGAGCAGACCCTGATCAGACGGCTCCTATAGGAGCCGTCTGATCAGGGTCTACTCTGTTTGTAAAGACGTCTGGTCAATAACTAAAAACTAAACTATTTCAAAATATAAGTCACTTCATGTAGTTTTAACAGTGCAGTCGCACAACGATCGTAAAGTAGAATTCGCGGCGTTTGATCAGGGTCTTCAATGTTTGACATTCATCAGCATCACCGGTATTATTTCATTACAAGTTATAACATGACAAACACAGTCAACTATATTTAGCGACTATATATACCTTTACCCGGTTAATATTTATGTAAGAAATACAGCAGAACCAAGTCTCCAGCAAAAAGAGGTTTAATTATGGGTCTGTGAGACAGATGGTTGCTCAATGCAGGTCAAAATGAGCTTTCTGCATTACTTGTGCCTTGCATTAAGCAACCACCTGTTTTTAATACGTAGGCTAATACAGTAAAACCTCTCTATAACGGCCACTAAATGGTGTTAATTAGTTGGCATATTAGGGCAGGTGGCTGCTTAAAGCAAGGTGAAAGTAAAACTGAACGCTCCTGTTTAACTTTCACCTTGCTTTAAGCAACCACCTGTCTTTAACACAAAATATTTGATGTAATGTAGTGGCCGTTATAATGAGGTTTTACTGTATGTTAAATAAATGAATGGCCGCTTAAGCCAGGTTCTAATGTATACCGTTCGCAACCTAATTCGCAAACAGATCGGATCCATGTGAACTCGGCATCTCATCCAGGCAGTTCGACACTCGATCAACTGTCCATCAAAAGCTTCATCGAATCGGAAGTAGTCACAATTGCACCATAATCAAATTTAACCCTTTCCACCATGAATATTCATGTAAGATATACTGGCGCAATGAATATTAATTAGATTAATTTGTTATAGTTATGTCACATGGACACAGGAATTTTTAGCTATAGCAGATACTATAGAATCATAATTCATCTCTATTACTTCATAAGCAAACAGAGCAGACCCTGGCCCAACTCTGTTTGCAAAGGCCTAGAAAGGCGTATTTATGGAGTAAAGGTGTGACGTTATATATGACGTAATATGACGTATTTATGGAGTAACGGCTTAAGCAGATAATTTTGCCAGAGCGGGATAAGGGCTAATACTTCCAAAACAACGTCTTCCAAAGAAACATTTTTCACTCTTTATACGTAAAAGACAGGACTTATTTTAGTTCTATAATAAGCAGGTTCTAAAAAAGTAAAAGAAACGTTTATGTTGACAGTGCCATTATAACTGATACTAATGGAGCTTACTTCATTACTTTTGACCTGCATTAAGCTACTGTCTGTCTTGCAGATCTTTATTAAGCCTTTGTTTGATGGTCGCTTAGGACAGAATCTGCTGTATATTGATGGCCGTGCTTTGAAAGTTTTAGTTTGATTAACCCTTTCCTCCTTGAAAGAAATAATGATGTAATGAATATTAAATAGATTAATTTGTTATAATAGCACATGGATACAGGACGATTTGGTCATGGCAGTTACTGTATACTTATATCTATAATACATCATTAGCAAACAGAGCAGACCCAGATCAGACGGCTCCTATAGGAGCTGTCTGATCCGGGTCTACTCTGTTTGCAAAGGCGTAGAATGGCGTATTTGTGGAGTAAAGGGTTAAAATGTTTTTACATCTGCACAGTATCTGCACAGTATCATTCCTATTTTTATAAAAAAAAATATTTCAGAGACAAAAATAGTAAAGTCAATAGAATTAAGCGTTAAATGCAAAATTAATTTGATAATATTCATTGACAAAAATTCTATTTCCCATTTCATTCAGATTTCATGAAACTCATGCCAGTTTGATGTGTGCATACGACATTTGCTTTCAAAAAAAACAATCATCGACTCTTTACAAACAACTAATATTTGCCGTTATTTTGAGAATAAACTGGAAAACAAATACGAAATGTTATTAAAACAAACCATCTTAGCATGTTCCAATTCCGCGAAACGAACTCGAAGAGTTTGCCATGATCGTTAAGTCTTGCTCTGTGCATGAAAACAAACTATTAAACTACAAAAAAACGGTGTTTCTTAATCAAAAGCATTTCAAGTTGAACCCGTTTGATTTGAATCCAAACTTATGTACATCATTGCTACCGGATGTGCGTAAGGATGCGCCCGAAATATATTTGGAGATATGCAGACGACAATTTAGAACATGACGACAATTTGCCTCTAGAAAGGATATTAGGCGGTGATATGAGTGTCAGAAGCCGTCTCCAGTCCGTCTAAAGAAAACACACAACTTGAAGTTTCGGAAATGAACTTGTTGTGATGGGCAATATTATTCATTTTTTGAATTTATTATCGAAAATTGCTCAATACTGGCTGGCGCTTTAAACTCTTAACCCTTTACTCCATAAATACGCATTTCTACGCCTTTGAAAACAGAGTAGACCCAGACCAGACGGCTCCTATAGGAGCCGTCTGATCAGGGTCTACTCTGTTTACTTATGATATAATATAGATATGATTCTACACTTTCTGCTATGGCAGAAACATGCATACTGTTACAGCCAGTTAATCTAATTAATATTCACGACGTCATTGTGATTTTATCTTACATGAATATTTATGGAGGAAAGGGTTAACCTTTATCATACTGAAAACAACAACAAAAATGTATGCCCAATCTCTGATTTGCTGCTGGGTTTTTTTACTTACGTCCGAGTCGATGAAACTTTTGAGAAACTACAAATAAACTGGGTCACAGGCAGCTTGGATCACGGTGAGACGCCGAGTAATTCGGTGTCTCACTTGGAACCAAGCTGGTTGCAAAGGCGAGCCAAGACGCGTTTAGTTACAGAAGGGTTAACCCATTCCATCATATTGACGACTTTTGACGACTCTGTAAAAGCCACTTTATGAAACCATTGTGATAAATAGAGCATTTGCTCCTATAGGAGCATGTGCTCTATTTATCACATTGGTTTCAAACTACAAAATTCTAAAAACAATCCTTTTTCTCTAGTTAATGCTCCTTTTCGGTAGATTTATTCAAAATGGTTGGATCTAAAGATAGCCTATGAGGAAATGGGTTGACTGTGGCCCGGCTGTGAAAATATAATCTCTCTTTAAATTTGGATCTGGTGCAATTTAACTACTTCCGAATCGATGAAACTTTTGAAAAACCATTGACCGAGCGTCAAACAGCTTCGATCCTGATGAGACGCCGGGTTACTCGGCATCTCATCTGGACTCAAGTTGTTTGCAAATGCGAGTCAAGTCGCGAATAGCTGGATCAGTGTTAACTCTTTTGGCGCCAAATTTAAAAGTGTCGTCTGCAATGATAATTTCATATTAAATATAATTCTGAACTAAATAATAAAGGCATATTAGTAAAACATTCGTTTTTAAAAACCTGTATGCTGGGGCTGAAAAAATACAGAAAACAGTGAAGTCCCAGGTCAGATGCCGCCTTCAAAAGGCGGCATCTGACCTGGGACTGCACTGTTTTCAATGGTGCCAACAGGCGACATTGGCGCCGAAAGAGTTAAAAGCATGACAATTGCTATTTGACTTGTATATGTAAAAAGTTAATACTCAGAACAGGCGCCGAGGAATTCGGCGTCCAAAGGAATGTAGTCTTTTCTGAAACATTGGGTGATGATTTGATGTTAAATCAAAAATGCAAAATAAACCGATGAAGCAATATTAAAAACCTCACTACAAAACAACTTGTCAACAATGCACATCATTCGGGCCTTGAAAATTAACCCTTTACTCCATGAATATTCATGTAAGAAATACAGGCGAATCCCTCTAATGCGACCACATAATGAATACTCATGGTTGTCTTTATAAATAGGCATTGCTTAATGCAGGACAAAAATAATACATTACTTTTGTTCTGCATTAAGCTACCACTCGCATCTAGCACTCGGAATTATACCTCTTTTAGATGGTCGCAATAGCAGGACTTTACTGTAATGGCATGGATATTAATTATTAGATTAATTGTTGCAATAGCAGGACTTTACTGTAATGGCATGGATATTAATTATTAGATTAACTGTTGCAATAGCAGGACTTTACTGTAATGGCATGGATATTAATTAGATTAATTGTTGCAATAGCAGGACTTTACTGTAATGGCATGGATATTAATTATTAGATTAATTGTTGCAATAGCAGGACTTTACTGTAATGGCATGGATATTAATTAGATTAATTGTTGCAATAGCAGGACTTTACTGTAATGGCATGGATATTAATTATTAGATTAATTGTTGCAATAGCAGGACTTTACTGTAATGGCATGGATATTAATTAGATTAATTGCTGCAATAGCAGGACTTTACTGTAATGGCATGGATATTAATTAGATTAATTGTTGCAATAGCAGGACTTTACTGTAATGGCATGGATATTAATTAGATTAATTGTTGCAATAGCAGGACTTTACTGTAATGGCATGGATATTAATTAGATTAATTGTTGCAATAGCAGGACTTTACTGTAATGGCATGGATATTAATTAGATTAATTGTTGCAATAGCAGGACTTTACTGTAATGGCATGGATATTAATTAGATTAATTGTTGCAATAGCACACGAACACAGGAAAATTTTGCAATGGCAGAAACTGTAGAATCATATCTATATTATACCATAAGCAAACAGAGCGGACGCTGATCCTACAGGAGCCGTTTGATATGGGTCTACTCTGTTTGCAAAGGCGTAGAAAGGCGTATTTATGGTGTAAAGGGTTAAATTAGTTGTGGACGTTATCCTTATTACTTAGAGTATTCCAACAGACACTGTCAGAAAAATATTGCAGACCAGATCAAACTGTTCCGGAAGGAGTAAGTTTAATCAAGGCCTTCGCTATTTTCTACAATGCCAGTTTAATTTAACTATTTCACTGTTCTATATTTATTCATAATTTCAATACATACTGAATATTCATAGACAAAATAGTTACTATGAAATGTGGAAGGTGAACCATTGTAGTTATTTTAGAAACTAAAGAAAAGATATATCAAATTATTTTAGCAAATAGAGCAGACCGTTGTGTTACCTTCGTAACTGTTCGATATAGTCCGATAATATTTTGTTGTACAACAAAATATAAAAGTACATGTATAAAAGAAAACGTTTATTTTTTATCACAGGGACAGTTTTCGATAGAAGTTCAAATTGACAATCTGCATAATGATAACTGAACGTAACAAATACAATGTACCAAGTTGAATGAAAATGTTTTTGTTTTTTTTAAAAATATACGTTTATTGTAAGAACTATGATCACTTTAAGTGTTTTTATTGCGTGGAAAATAAGTTTTGAATTCCAAGAGTTTATAGTGTTCATTTTACAACAATTTCTTGACATGAGCGCGACCTTCGCAATACTGGTATTAAGACGTTATTTAGCCAACATCCGAGATGTTGTTTTGACAATTACAAACCTGTGTCATCACCCATTATGTCAATAGTTATCCTGCTAGCCGAGAACTCGCATTGCAAACAGTTTGGATCTATCAGGATCCAAGCTGTTTGACACCCAGTCAACAGTTTCTGAAAACCTTAATCGTATAGGACGTAGTCGAACTTGAACTCATCCAAATTTGAGTAGACCATTGGTTTTGTTCTTTTTTTTTTTTTACAGCGGGACTAAAGTTAGAACCCAAGCACATGTAGTCATTTCAGAACGTTAGACAAGTAGCTTATCGCTATTCAAGTGATGGTACTCTTGCAACAAAAGCGAATGCCTTGTACAAATAGCTTCATGTTGACTAAAAATACTGCACTATTTTCACAGAAAATACATTAACTGTTTTCTGTAAACACAAATGCGTTGACGGCGGAGGAAAAGTAAATAGACATTTTAACTAGGAGCAAATAAGATCATAATAAGTCAGAACATCGAAATCAGAAAAGCGAACACTATGATTGACGGATTCATTAAAGCTCTCTCAATCTAGCCTTCAGTTTGCTTCTGGGCTATTTTCCATGGAAGCTTTGTATATATGTATAGCAATAACACTGATGGATTATGTTTGTGTGTGGGTATCATTGTACAGATAAACCAAAAATAACAGTACAAATATTTACAGTTAGCTTTGGCACGTTACATGGATTGTGTGCATTTTTATTGTGACCTAATGACCAATTTCAAGTTGAAATGTACAATTCAGTCAGCAAAATACATAAACTTTGTTACATTTCTTACGTCTTCGTAGTGTCAATAGTTCGTTTAATATGTTAAAACAAATTATTTCATAACTACACTGTATTTCCGAATTATCGGACGTATTCTTTATCAATGAAACATTGTTTTCTTACATTTAACGAGCCGTTAAAATGTATGCAACTTAGTATTAAAGAAAATTTGTTTCCTTGATAAAGGGTAAGTCCGGAAATTCGGAAAAAGAACGTTGTTCTGAAATATTTGCTTGTATTATAACTTCCCTTATATCAATATCATACACATTACGTTTATAAATCAATACCAACCTGACATTTCCTTGCACGTGTGGGAAAATAAGTCTTGCTTGGTATTTATTAAGTGGAACAGTTCTCTTATATTTGTCAAAAACATTTACTTAACATAACACAGAGCATATTATATAACTTTTACCCTTTGCTCCATAGAGACTATTTTTATTGTCAATACAAACAAACAGAGCAGACCCAGATCAGATGATTCCTGTAGGAGCTTTAAAATAATATATGTATCCGATTCCACTATATCTGAAATGATCATATGCCATTATGAAAAATAACAAAATTAATATTCATTATGTCATTATTTCTTAACAATATATTCACGGAGTAAAGTCTTGGTATTTTAACTGTTCTAATGTACATTTTTCCGAAAGAGCTTGGTTTTCAGTTCAATTTATTGTATATTAGATTTAAAAATAATGTCATATACAGAAAAACTGAACGTTCCAATACGTACCATGATCTGTCTAAAAAACATGTGGCAACTTAACACATTCCCTCATAGGTCATTTTTAGACCTTGCCTCTCTGAACAAATCTACCGAAAAACAGCATTTACTAGCAAACAGGTTAATTTTGAAATTGAGTAGTGTTGAAACCATTGTGATAAATAGAGCATTTGCTCCTATTTTGCTCCTATGGAGCAAATGCTCTTTTATCACACTGGTTTCAGAATGTGACATTTACAGAGACGTCACACATTCCCTCCTACTGACGCATGTTGACGCCACTTTAAAAAAGTAACGTTTCGAAACCAGTTTGATACATAGAGCATTTGCTCCATAGAATCAACTGCTCTATTTATTATATTTGTTTCAAACCTACACAATTCTAAACGTTTCCTTTTCTCTAGTAAATGCTCCTTTTGATTAGATTTGTTCAAAGAGGTTCGTCTTAAAATAGCCTAGGAAGGAATGAGTTAAAGTAGTGTGAAATTCATGCAGAATATACCACTGGAAGCTTTCTGTATAACTTTCTCCCTGCATTTAGCAGTCACCTACCTTAAGCATTGTTATCAGTTCTGCTAAGCAAGGTGTTACTGTAACTAATTAGATACAGTGAAACCTCTCTATAACGGCCACTACTTTACAACAAGTATGCTGTGTTAAAGGCAGGTGGCTGCTTAAAGCAAGGTAAAAGTAAAACAGAACGCTCCTATAGGAGCGTTCTGTTTTACTTTCACATTGCTTTAAGCAGCCACCTGCCCTAAATACCAACTAATCAACACACTTTAGTGGCCATTATAGAGAGGTTTTACTGTATTGTTATTAAGCGGATTCCTTAAAACATGGATTCGGATATGAACATAAAAAGTAAATTAATTTCGTATTTTTTTCTCTGATACTGTCTTTGATGTTTCTGTACACACAAAAAAGTCAATTAACTGACAACGTGCAATCGCTGATGAATCCATCAGGTGAAAGTGATCTATCTAATATATCATTCTAACTTCCAAATTACTGTAAAATTCATATTACTCCTGTTATGTTGTTTCCCTTTTTAAACTAAAAACAATGCTTATTCATTTGCTTCATTATTTACTTCATAGATACGCTTAACGCCTTTACAAACAGAGTAGACCAAGATCAGATGACCCCTGTTTGAGCTCTCTGATCACGATCTGCTCTATTTGGTTATGGGATACTGTTGATCTAAGGTTTCTGCTATGGCAAAACATTCTTGTGTTCACATGCCATTATAAAATTTCATCTGATAACTATTCATGATGTCATTCTTCATTCTTCCATGAAAAATCATGAAGCAAAGGTTTAAACTACTACCTCATGCATTTTCATTTATTTCCGATTCGTTCGCTTTGGATAACCCTTCCCCCGTTCTGTATTTATTACATATTTCAATACCTACTCAATTCTCATGTACAAAATAGTTATAGTGGAATATGGGAGGTGGAACATTGTAGCCATTGTAGAAAGTACAAAAATAGATCTTTAAAATCCCATTAGCAAACAGAGCAGACCCGGATCAGACGGCTCCTCTAGGAGCCGTCTGATCTGGGTCTACTCTGTTTGCAAATGCGTGAAATCACGTTTATATGATGGAAAGGGTTAAGTAGTGGCAGAATGTCAAACAGCTTGGATACTGGTTAGACGACTTGTCTGGGTGTAAGCATCCTGGTCGTGATAAGCACGATAAAAGTTAACTTTTTACCTGTTCAATATTCATGTAAGAAATCATGACACCATGAATATTTATTAGCTGAATTGTATTGTAAATTAAGATTTAAGGAATATTTGTTTGCCCTGACAAAAACTGAAGATACATATCAATATCATGCCACAAGCAAACAGAGCAGACCCTGATCTGGATCTACTCTGTTTGCAAATGCATGAAAAGGTGTTTTATATATTAATCTTTATTAGAGTCTCATCATTGTAGAGCAGTATACATTAACTTCAGTACGTATCACAGCTATATAATTATGTACAATGCCATCCAAATATGAATTATAAGAGTCTATCACAGGTATGTATATCACAATCAACATTGCCACATACAGAGTTAAAAGATGACGTACTACCGCTAGTCTCCTAGCCGTCGTATTACAGGATGTTTAAACACTGGTTAGAACGAATCTTTAGAATAAAATCTGAAAATCACAAAACAGGCAGTTTGTTAGTGCATATTTAAATACGCCTTAAAACGGACAATATATCAGGCCGGGCCTGGTATAAACTGAATAGCGGTGATATCTCATGCTCTGATAAAATATTATCACAAATGAAATAAGGCTTTTATTTACAATATTTGTAAAGCTAGGGTGACTTTGAGAGAAGTGTGAGGTTAGGACGTCCGTAAACCGGTTTAAACCCCCCAGTGGTGTTTTTGCTGCTGACCGTGCCAAGGCGGTACTCTCTTTGTCACCCTTCCTTTTTTTTTTTTTTTTTTTTTTTTTTTGCCTTGCGTCTTTGTGCTTGTGGTTTGTTCATGTTGTGGAACGTTTGTCCCTGGTTCTTGTGTGTCTTTTGGTGTTTTCTGTGTTCATTTCGTGTGTGTGTGTGCGTGTGCGTGTGCGTTTGGGTGTGTGGTTGTGTGTGTGTGTGTTTCATGCTGTCTATCGGTGTTTTGGTGGTGGTTGCGTCTTGCATGTGGCTTTGCCTGCTTGACTTTACTACTTTTCCATTAATCAAATAATACAGGGAATATAAGGCAATCGAAATTATTTGTACAATAACATGCATCTTGTTCTTAAAATATAAAATCAGGTTTTGGCAACATTTCTCACTAAACATTTGGTGGAGAATAAAACACGGAATTATAGGAGGGAAAGGGTTAGCGGAGAAACAAACATCCACCCACCATGCTTTACATGTATGTGTTAAAAATAATCCTACAGAGATGAATGTATTAATTGTCAATGAAAAATGGACATTTTCTCTCTCGCGTCTCATTTTTCTGGAATAATTTGGTAAATTCACTGCAATAAGTTATAATACGAGCCGTCCATCAAGTTCACTTTAAAAATCAATGAACACTTATTAAAATTACTTTTAGTCGAGCTTTTACACTTTGAGATATTAATACCACACGCAATGGGGCTACTGCACATCGAGTTCACGTCGATGAAAAGCTGTGAACCTATGACCTCATAGGCTATTTTTAGATCCAACATCTTTGAAAAAATCTACCGAAAAGGAGCATTAACTAGAGAAAAGGATTTGTTTTAGAATTTTGTACTTTGAAACGATTGTGATAAATAGAGCATTCGCTTCTATAGGAGCAAATGTTCTATTTATCACAATGGTTTCACAAAGTAACTTCTACAGAGTCGTCAATATAAGGGAATGGGTTTACAAGTGGCATAGCAAGTAGTGCATACTCTGTTAGGAAGCGCCCTCTAATCTGGGTCTACGCTGTTTGCCTATGTCCAATTTATGGGTTCGCTGGAGTAAGTGCGTTAAACTATTTACATGTTTATTCTTTCATCTCTTATATGATATATAGACAAGAAATAAAATTTATGTAGAAGTACTAGTTTGGGCACAAACGCAGTGCATATTGTAATACAGTAAAACCTCTCTAAACCACAGTTTTAGTAGAGAATAATTTAAATACCTTCAGGCAAGTGCCTGCTAAATGCATGGCGGAAAGTCATGTAGAAAGCTCCTTTCTGCACGACTTTCATCCTGCATTAAACTGTCAACTGTCTCCAAGACTGATATCTATACCAAATTTAACTTCCGGTTCAGAGAGGCTTTACTGTATTTCACTTTCTCAAAGTTTGATTTGAGATTCAGGCGGCAATAAGAACCTAATTAAGCTAAGTGCTACCTGTCTAAGAATTATGCTAAATGCTACCTGTCTAAGAACCTAATTATGCTAAGAGCTACATGTCATTTGCAAACAGTTTGGATCCAGATGAGACATCGGGTAACTTCGTGTCTTATCAGGATCCAAACTGTTTGACACACGACCAATACAGTAAAAGCCCTCTAATGCGACCACTTAATGTACAAATATGGCTGTATTCATAAGTAGGTGGTTGCTTAATGCAGGACGAAAGCTATGCAGAAAGCTCCTACAGGAGCTTTCTGCATAGCTTTCGTCCTGCATTAAGCTACAACCTGCCTTTGTCACTGGGAATTATGTCCATTTTTGGTGGTCTGTTACTGTATATAGTGTTAAAATTGCTTGAACGAATCGGACACGAAAGTACACATTATAATATATCAGTGTTTAACACATTACCTCATAGGCTATTTTTAGATACAACCTCTGAATAAATCTACCGAAAAGAGCATTAACTAGAAAAAAGGAAAAGTTTAGAAGTTTGTAGTTTGAAACCATTGTGATAAATAGAGCATTTGCTCCTATAGGAGCAAATGCCCTATTTATCACAATGGTTTCACAAAGTGACAGTATTACAGAGTCGTCAAAAGTCGTCAATATGAGGGAATGGGTTAAGCAGGTGATATTGTCTTCAGTATGAGAAGGGATAAAGCACTGTTTCGATATCTGTTTGCCGTATTAAATCAGTACATGTATAATCCAAAGGTTTTTATTGAATATAATGTGTTGAACAAGTCACAAAACTCAAATCCACTGCGGGAATGATTGTATACAGCAGATTTAGAACGCAAACGACAACTTGAAAATGCCAAATGCATCTAATGGCAGACTTGCTGGCTAGTTTATAAATTGTTTACTCTCAAAATAGATCGCTACTGCAGCGCAAATATTTATTTTCCAAACTACCTTTACAAAGAACATAGCTTCAGTAACTCAAAACCGACAAATGAGCTTAATTTGGAATATCTGCGGCGAATGAAGCTATTTCCTAATCTCTTATGAGTTAAGAAATCTGAAAACATCGGCAGGAATTCATACAAATCTAACTTGTACATAACTTGACCTTTAGGTCTCTGACAATCTGGAGTCTTCCAAACATATCGTTACCTGGATTTCGGTAATATCGTTTTAATTTTTAATTGCAAACAAATAAAATTATCTTGAAATACGGTATGGATGCTGATCAAACCGCATATAGAAATATTTGTTTAATAAAGTTCATACCTGTTACATGTTAGTCCAAATACTTTTCCAAAAAAATATTGGAGGCTTAAACCTTATCCCCTGTAATAAAATGATGTTTCCTCAAATGTGTGTCTTGGTGAAACTTTGGCTTCTTCCAATTCGAGTAAGCTTTTGAGAAACAATTGACTGAGTATCAAACAGCTTGGATCCTGATGAGACGCCGAGTTACTCGGCGTCTCATCTGGATCCAAGCTGTTTGCTAAATGTAAGTCACATCGCGTACAGCGGAATCAGGGTTAATCATCATGGCCATGTCTTGTGTTAGGCTGATTATGAGATTAACATGAGGGATATGGTGTGCCTCTAAGCTCTTCTTTCATGTGATGAACTGCTGAAAGGCGGAACGTCACATATACCCATTAAATCACCGTGTACAATGTTACGAATCCTGGAAACGGGGAATACGAGAATTTATTGACCTACAGAGAAAAATAAACAACCTACATGCTACAGAGTATTGTATGAACACAGTCATATTTTTCTGCTGCAATTAACCCTTCTCTTGCTGAATTTTAAAATAATTTTCTCCTTCTTTACTCATGCCCTGTTGTATAATTACATATATCTTCACTGTGTACAAGTATTTCGCTGTGAAATTACTGCTGTGGAGTGCACTGGTCGCACAATCCACTTGTAAATAGTGCAGACCCTAATGAGACAGCTCCTGCAGGAGCTGTCTCATCTGGGTCTTCACTATTTATAGGTAGGTATATTGACGTGAATAGCAAGCGAAGGGTTAACTTTTACTCCATATATGCTACTCCTGGCATATTTGCGAACAGAGTAGATCCAGATCAGACGGCATGCTGAAAAAATGCTGATCAGTTCTCCCCAAATCTGATTTGGGGTGATATTTGTTTTTAGAATAATTTTTAGCAGTCACACTTTTGTGTTCTTTTTGTCAAATCAGCCTCTTACTTATCGTCCTAAGGCAGTTTTTAGGCCCCTGGTCTAGATCAGCATCTTTCCCACAGCTTTTAGCAAGATAAAGTTAACTCTTAGTTGATATTTGTCTAATATTATTATTTATAATATAGATAGGTATGTATGTGTATGTATATATGTGCCAGTATGTATGTATGAGTATGTGAGTAACAGGTATACATACATGCGTATATGTATGTGTATGCGTGTATGTATATATTTCGTACGTGTGTATGTATATGCATGTGTATTTATGTGTGTGTATAAGTATATGTTTATATATAAATATATGAGTATATATATTTATAAACATAATTTTAGGCCATCTACAGCAAACTTGTGATGTATAAATTATTTATAGCTTTTCCTGTTTTAACATGTTCTTACCCACAGGCATTTTATTTTGATTAATGTATTTTGTTATGAAAATTTGTTTTAGTCGGTAGATAGCTTCTAGCTAATGTTTAATGTTATTCTGTAACACCGACTATAAGATAAAGTTTCTTGTATCTTGTATCTTGTATCTCTTGCTCAGAAGCCGTTTGATCAGTGTCTGGTCTGTTTGCTTATGATATAATATAGATCTAATTCTACAGTATGGTCACAAGCATAATGTTTGCTGTAATTAATTCACCACGAACTCTTTTCAGGCTAGCTGCGATGTTTTTGATTACGTATGCAAACAGTTGCGATCTAGACGACAAACGCTTAACCATTTCCCTGTTCTACGTTTACTGGTGTGCGGTGGTCTAGTGGTAACGCGCTTGACAATCAATCCGGAGGTCCGGGGTTCAAATCCCGGTCCCTCCCGGAAATTTCAGAGACGCTTTTCAGTGTCTCCCACCCCCACATCCTCTCCACCCAGGGGTTAAAATGGGTACCTGTGAGGGTCACTAGTTGGTACTGAGGCTGCATGAATGCGCCATGTGTTAGCAGTGCTCAATATTGTAGGCGAATGACTCAATGACCAGGGGAGTAAATGTACAGTCGGCTGAGCGGTCATCCGGACTGAAAGTAGACTATAACTAGGTACTTATAACTAGGTACTTTTTATTCCAAATTTGAATATCTACTGAATATTCACCAAAAATAGTTACAACGAAATATGGAAGATAGAACATTGTAGCCATTTTAGAAAGTAGATAAACAGATCTTTCAAATTCCAGTAGCAAACAGAGCATACCCGGATCAAACGGTTCCTATAGGAACCGTCTGATCCGGGTCTACTCTGTTTGCAAATGCATGAAAACGCACTTATATGATGGAAAAGGTTAATAAATCGGTGTCTTATCAGGGTGCACATTGTTTGACAATCAGTACATCTGAGGAACATTTCGAATGCGCAACGAGGCAGGAATATTGACGGACAACACTAATTGCACAGTATTATAATTTAGAGTTAATTGATGTAGTAAATTCCCCTGGTTTTATTTACTGAACATCACACCCTTTTGTCGCCAAATAATTGCTATCTGCCAAAATGTCGCCTGCGTAGAAACCACATGCATTTTAGATTAAATAAATAAATGGTTGCTTAGGACAGGTTCTACTGTATGTTGAAATAAAGAGTTGCAATATTTCTACCAAATCGGTCTTGTAAACGTAGTAATAAATGAAGAGACAGGATACAAACTATGAAAGGACTAAACAGTACAGTGAAACCCCGCTAATGCGACCACCAAAAAGGGGCGTAATTCTGGGTGGCAGAGGCAGGTGGTAGCTTAATGCAGAACGAAAGTTATGCAGAAAGCTCCTATAGGAGCTTTCTGCATAACTTTCGTCCTGCATTAAGCAACCACCTGCTTTAGACGACATCAGTGGCTGTTTATTAAGTGGTCGCATTAGCGGGGTTTCACTGTATATGTTTTCAGTAGTTGACTATTCAGTAGTTAAATAGCGTAACCATTAACTCCATAGATGCATTTTACGCGCCGTTAATGCATGAATATACATGTATATGTAAGAAATAATGACATCGTGAATATTAACTAGATTGTGTTAATAGCACATGGACACAGGATTTTTAACAGGATTGCTATAGCTTTATATGGTCGGTAATTGTACTGATTGTACTGTGCCATAGCTTCATCTATGTGATCGTACCGAACATGATTGTCATACACATTTCGTCATTGTAACTGTATAGATAGGAATGCCATCTTAAACATAACAGTAATTTTTTGGAACAGGATAATAATACCTTTAACTTTATCGTAATTATTTTGAACACCATGGGCAAATATTAACCCATTCCCTCATAGGCTATGTTGAATAAACCTACCAAAAAGGAGCATTAACTAGAGAAAAGCTAATTTTTTAGAATTTTGTAGTTTGAAACCATTGTGATAAATAGAGCATTTGCTCCTATAGGAGCAAATGCTCTATTTATCACAATGGTTTCAGCAGGTGAGTTTTACAGAGGCGTAGAAAGGCGTATTTATGGAGGAAAGGGTTAAACTTTTCATAAATACCGTAACTGTATTGACCAAGAGGACCATGCATTTTACTTAACCCTTTCCCTGTTCTATGTTTATTTTAATACCTATTGAAGAGTCATGGACAAAATAAGTATAATGTAATATGGAAGGTGGAACATTATAGCCATTTTAGAATATAAAGAAACAGATATATCAATTTACATTAGCGAACAGATCAGACCCTGATGAGACGGTTCCTCTAGGAGACATCTGATCTGGATCTTCTCTGTTTGTAAATGAGCGAAAAGGCGTTTATAAGAAGGAAATGTTAATTGTAATTAAATTAAACAGAACAAGATTACCATGCCTTTAAATTTATTGTAATTGTGTTGAACAAGATTATCACACATTTAACATTATTATGTTTGTATTGCAAAGGAAGGGCATACCCTACTTGTAGTTTAACCCATTACCCCATAGTCTATTTTTAGCTACAACCTCTTTGAATAAATCTACCGAAAAGGAGCATTAACTAGAGAAAAGGAAAAGTTTAGAATTTTGTAGTTTTAAACCATTGTGACAAATAGAGCATTTGCTCCTATATGAGCAAATGCTATATTTATCACAATGGTTTTACAAAGTGACTTTTACAGAGTCGTCAAAAGCCGTCAATATGAGGGAATGGGTTAAATGAATAAAGTTTTAATTACATTCGTTATTTCACAGGTCAATATGTGAATATCGTTTTTTTTACCAGGATGGTGATGCCTTTGTTGTATGCTTATAAACTATAAACCCTTTCCATGTTATATGTTTATTCAAAGTTTCAATATCTATTGAATATTTATAGACAAAAAGTTGTAATGAAATATGGAAGGTGAAGCACTGAAAGTAAAAAAAAGTAGTAAAGAAACAGATATATCCAATTCCATTAGCAAGCAGAGCAGACCCTGATCAGACGGCTCCTATAGAAAACTGCGTGAAAAGGCGTTTATATGAAGGAAACGGGGACACAGAGAAATACTGTATTCACGTAATGTTAATCTCTCGTGATAATTTATTAATAACTAAGCTTGCTGCTGTGTTCCCCGATTTCTAATACATAATTATATTTTCCACTGACTCTTCCATATACAGTAGAACGCCCCTAAACCACTTAATAAATAGACATGCTTGTCTATAAATGCAGGCGTTGCTTAATGCAGGGCGATAGTAATGCAAAAAGCTCCTATAGGAGCTCTCTGTATAACTGTCTCCCTGCATTAAGCTACCACCTGCCTATATGACCCATAATTAGACCTTTTTGGCGGCCGCATTAGAGGAGTTGCACTGTGACGTATTTTCGCTTATTGAATCATGGAAGCAAAATGGTTTTTGACACACATTATCACGCTTTAGTTCAGGATAAAAATACGATAAAAACTTTCCTCCTCAAGAGCTTTCAAAAGCTTCCATTTGTTATTTTCCAAAACCAATTATCAAGAGTGTTAGATTCCGTTTCCATATAAACATTGAGACTTGTTCTGGGACAAATTACAATTTATTCACGAATGAATTATCGAAAGACCGTGTTTTTCTTTTATCTGATTCCAATTATTTCGATTGAATTTTCCGAGTTAGAACAACATTACAAGCGTCTGAACCGCTTAGAGTGTCATCTCATTGTCAAGGTTGATGGGCGCTTGTCGATTATACACAGTGAGTTCTGATAAATTGACCGTGTCGTTACTGTCGTGTTCATTTCGAAGAAAGCGAAATTCAAATTACTGTGGAAGATTTGTTCAATTGCTTGATGGCACCAGCTTTTTTTTCATGCTGATGGAACGTTGTTACCTTTTTTGTACTGATTTATATGTTGATTGGGAATTGTGCCTTATGGATTTCGGTTTTCTTGTCTCATAACTCGTCTAAACCTCTTTACCTAATGAATATTTATACACAAATTCATGACTTCATGAATATTATTAAAATATTGTTTATTCTGGCATATATTTTTTTTGCCTATGGCAGAAACTGTAGAATCAGCCATGCACGATTTCATAAGCAGACAGAAGAACAGACCCTGATCAGACGGCTCCTACAGGAGCTTAATGCATGGCAAAAAGGTGATACAGAACTATCCTATAGGAGCTTTTTGTATCACCTTTGTCATTGCATTAAGCTACCACCTACTTTAAACGTTCAGAATTGCACATCTTTTTAGAGGTTGTATTAGCGAGGCATTACTATATTACTGTATACCAATTCAGCTCTGTAAATCGATCACTACTGTAGTTGAATAAATATTGACGTATTTAATCCTTGCAATCATATAAATGCTGATTCACGCCTTTTCAAACAGAGTAGACCCAGATCAGATGGCTCCTATAGGAGCCATCTGATCTGGGTCTGCTCTGTTTTCTTATCATACTATTATAAACCTGACTCTACAGTTTCCACAAACTACAACATTGTATATACATATACCATTATAAAAAATATTGAGTATAATTCTACTAGTTTATTTCAGGGAGGTTTTACTCTAAATTTATAATTGAACAAAATGCTGTGGTAGTATTAAAGAGGAAGTCCCTACAATTAGCGCATATTTTCAATATAATAAAATGTGGTTTTCAATGATTAATATTACGATTGTCAATGAACTTATATCGAAAAAATGCCCCTGTGATACAAAATAAACCGTTTTCATCGATGTTTATACTGTTTTTTCTACAACAAAGTAGTATCGGCCCTGGTCGAAAAGTTAACAAAACTAAAACGCTAGCCGAATAAATACTAATATATTGTCGAATAAAACGGGTCTTCGATATAAAACATTCGACTGTTTTTCCTGCCATATGCTTCTTTTCAGCATATAAACAAATAAGTTAGGTATTTTTAAAACACTTTGCAAGTAGAGACTATCCCTTTAAAACAAATTATTTTATAACATTTAAACATATAAAAAATTATTAATTAATTTTATATCATGGTATAATAAAGTCGAGATTTGTGAAAGACAAATATTATGTAACACCAAACATGTGCTATATTTGTGCTACGCAGAGTAATGACTGTTCAATTAACCCTTTCCTTCATATAAACGTGTTTTCACGCATTTGCAAACAGAGTAGACCCAGATCAGACGGCTCCTAGAGGAGCCGTCTGATCAGTGTCTGATCTGTTTGCTGATGAAATTTGAAAGATCTCTTCCCTTACTTTCTAAAATGGCTACATTGTTCCACCTTCCATATCTTATTATAACTACTTTGTTCATGAATATTCAATAGGTATGGGAATTTGAAATAAACAAAGAACAGGGAAAGGGTTAAATATCAACATTAGAGTTATCTCCCTTCCTACAGTTTAGATAACCCTATTATATTAGAGTATTAGAGTATATATATATTTTTATACTGATTATTATCCATGTAAAATATGCCGCCATGGATGTATATTTACATTCGCCCTGCAACGTCCTTATATAACCTTATTCTAAAAAGAAAGTTGCATTTTCCCATGAACGTTCATTTCAATACCGGATCCGTTGAAATATAAGAAATACAATGTAATATAAATATAAGAAATAAATGACGTGCTCCCGGTGTTCATGAGGTTATGCAACGCATACCTTTACGAGCAAAGATTCACGTGAAGCCCTTCGGGCTTCACTAACTTTGCTCGTAAAGCTATGCGTTGCATAACCTCATGAACACCGCAAGCACGTCATTCATTTCTTAATTATTACACATGTAGCTGAATTATTATACGGACGTGTGTGTGTCGTTGCAATAGCTATATATTCAGAACGTCATAATTCCGTAAGACAACAGAATCTGATCCTTATCTGACAGCTTCTACGGGAACCGTCTGAGCTGGGTCTACTCTGTTCGCAAAGGAATGAAAAGGCGTTTATCAGTTAAAGTGATAGTGTCGTCGTTGTTTAAGATTCATTTATCCCTTTCCCTCATATAAACGTGTTATCATTCATGTGCAAACAGAGTAGACCCATATCAGATTGCTCCTATAAGAGCCGTCTGACCAGGGTATACTATGTTTGCTTATGGAAATTAATGTCACTTTACTTTCTAAAATAGCTATAATGTTACACGTTGCATGTTTCATAACTATTTTATCCATGAATAGTCAGTAGATATGAATTTTAGAATAAGCATAGAACAGGGAACGGGTTATATATAAAACATATACGTCGTGTTACTTTATGTACTATTGACAAGGTTCAAGACATTCCATCGTGAGAAACATTTCAAGTAATGCACACGTATACTAATATTCGAAATGAAGTGTCTAAAACATGCGAAAGTGTAAACCAAACAAGAGAATAAATCAAAGGCACTAATGTTTTATACATCCCATTTCTAATGTTGCCTAGCAGCAAAATTACTCAAGTTTAGGGATTTGGGGTTAAACTGAAAACTGATCGTTGAATTTAAAAATAAAAACAAATATGAATAAAAGCAACTTTCAAGACCAGCCAAAATCCCGTAGTCATGTCCGGGGTTTAGACTTGACCACTGAACGCTCTACTGCCTTATCTCCCATGGCCATTTTAGTCCACACGCTTCAGTATATTTATAATCAAAACAAATATTTGTCAAATTTCGGGGCGTGACAATAGGCATGAAAATATGCTTTTGTTGAGGACAAATCTATTTAATCTAGCAATCATCTTATAATTCCACGTCGCTTTAGGGAGAGCGCGTCCGGATAATCTATAATTGATTTTTTCGTTTCATCAGATTTTCTGAATGGCTATCCGTGATATGTATATTATTACTTTGGAGTGTCCGGGTATTATCTGGCCAGTTGACCCTACACACGGCCAAGTCTGACAGATTTTTAATTTTTCCATTTAAATTCAGTCTTATCCACATGAATGTCTCCGATAGCCCGCGTGAATGCAGACTGCAATGCCGATATTTAGGGTAGGTTGGGCATTTCTGAAGAAAACAGATACGTTCTCACCGGAAGTACCCGGTGTTCACAGTTTTTCCTGGGATTTTCAAAATACCTGAATGATTTCGGGTATGGTCTCCGGGTGGCCGAATGACCACAATATCAAGCTGACAATCACCTTGACATTCACGTTTAACCCATTCCCACTTAGTCTATTTTTAGATCCAACCACTTTGATTAATTCTACCAAAAAGGAGCATTAACTAAAGAAAAGGAAATTTTCAGAATTGTGTAGTTCTGAAACCATTGTGATAAATAGAGCATTTGCTCCTGTGGAGCAAATGCTCTATTTATCACAATGGTTTCATAAAGTGTCTTTTATAGAAGCGTCAAAAGGCGTCTATATGCGGGAATGGGTTAAGGACTCGAGGCTCCATATTGGTACTTCTTATGTAACACATCCTTTAATACTTTCCATGCCGAATATTTTGTTGTCTGCAAACTTTGTCGCTTGCTAATTTTTTCTTTTCTTATTTACTTGACATCATTTTTGTCACAGTAAAAATGAGTTTGGATCCTGATGAGAGGCCGAGTTACCTGGTTTGTATAAGTAACCACATATGCGACATTGGCAGCGAAAGGCTTAAGCTTGCATTGCATAAGACAACAGTTCTTCTAAATACCTCGAACTGTCTGAAAAAATCCCACCATTTCTTCGGCTGCCTGAAATAAACTAGAAAACCCCCCAACACAGTAGAACCTCTCCAAAGCGAGTAACAGTTGAAGAAATAATGGCTCGGTGAATCTCAATTAGCTTAACCTTTATAATGTTTACAACTTTTCAAGTGAGTTTGTGCTTTAACAAACACTGTAAAATTAGATCTTTATTACAATTACATTGTATTCAAAAGTAAACAGAGCAGACCCAGACTAGAGGGCTCATATCGGAGATATCTGATCTGCGTCTACTCTGATTGCAAAGGCGTAGAAACCCTTAACTTTGTTAAAACATCTTTTAACCCTTCGCTTGCTATTCACGTCAATATACCTACCTGTAAATAGTGAAGACCCAGATGAGACAGCTCCTGCAGTAGCTGTCTCATCAGGGTCTGCACTATTTACAAAATGATTGTGCAACCAGTGCACTCCACAGCAGTGATTTCACAGCGATATACTTGTACACAGTGAAGATATATGTAATTATACAACAGGACATGGGTAAAGAAGGAGAAATGTATTTTAAAATTCAGCAAACGAACGGTTAACTTCTGAATGCAGAGCGCTTCTTCAGGAGTTCTGCGTTCAGCTAACACTCGTTCTTACGGACAAACAGTTAGGATTTCTGTCAGTAGTCTCTATAGAGAGGTTTCATTTTACATTGACGAGGAAAACAATTACAGGTAGCCACTACAGAGAGATCCCATTATACATTGTCGAGGAAATGTCTAACAATTAAGTCTGGCCGCAATATAGAGGGTCTATTTTACATTGGTGAGGAGGAAAAGTGTAACAAAGCTGACCGATATAGAGAGATCGATTTTACGATGAAAGGTGTAACAATTAAAGCTAGCTGCTATAGACAGGTTCCATTGACCATTGATGATGAAAGGTGTATCAGTTAAAGCTGGTCACTATAGAGAGGTTCCATTGTACATTTGACGAGGAAAGGAGTAACAATTACAGGTAGCCACTATCGAGATCCTCTGTTGTCCTACGACGAGGAAATGTGTAACAGTTAAAGCTAGCTGCAATAAAGAAGTTCCATTGTACAATGACAAGGAAATGTGTAACAACAAAAGCTAGCTGCCAAATGGAGACGAGGTATGTGGTAATAACGACAGGTCAGCGACAACTTGATCGTAATCCATGTGGATAACAATCGCTAAGCGATTTGAAAGAATTACCCTACTGACATACACACTTACATGGTATATTCATTTTGAAGCTGTTGTTCTACATTCTGTTCGTCAGGACTGAACTCCGTCCCTGACCGGTTCTTCCGGAAGGGCGTCAACAAGTTTCGAGCCTGACTAAGTTCCCAATTAGATATCTGATTATTTATGTTTCATGTTATTTCAGTGTTTTAAAATATACGTTGCATATTGCTGGTGAAATCGTACTCAACAGTGTCGTGCTACTACATGTAACTCAGTAATAAGGTACCCTCTCGCATTTTGTTAAAATGGACAAATCTGAGTACATATCACGTTTCTGGCTCTGGATGATAAAACGCCAGAACAGACCAATGGGCGCTTGTGTGCTATGTATAACAAATCTGTTCCCATTGAACGCCACAGTCTAACGATGGATGCGGGAATTTAAACATGGTAGACAGAGTATAGAAGATGAACCCTGTCCTTGCAGGCCCGCAACTGCAACCTCCCAAGACAATAGGCCCATGCCATTGTAATGGAAAACAGACTAGTTTCTACTGGTGAAAGAAGAGAGAACTGGTTTGTCGCTTGTCCATAGAAACCATCCTTCATGACATTTACGTATAGCAAAGATCTGTGCAAGATGGATTCCCAAAATGCAGAAATGAAGGCTAACAGAGTGGCAGTGAACGCATCTCTTTTAACGAGGTATAATAGCAGTCCAGACGTTATTGACCTGTATGGAAACCTGGTTATATCAATGGTTATATTATAATGACACAGAGAGTGAATAGGAATCCATTGTGTTGAACAAAACCAAGATGTTTCCAAGGTCTACCAAGAATATCATGGCTACTGCCTTCTTGGATAGTTCAGAATAATTCATAATTATTACCTTCTAAGAGGTACTATGAAAACCAACGAGTATTATGCAAATCTTCTCCATCGCATACGCCATTCTGTGAAAGAGAAGCGGTGAGGTAAACTACACCTGGACAACTCCCCAGTGCACACCAGTCAAGTATCAATAAATACTGCGAAGGAGTGTGGGTACGAACTATTATCCCCATCCAACCTTAAGGTGCGCTTTTTTTCTTCCAGTTGCCCTTAAACCGTACGAGCTGACCGATGATCGCAAGACACTCGCAAGTGTGACACCTTACGAGCATCATACGCGAATTTGAACACCATAATTGTAATCTCGTATTGGTTTATTGAGAGTTCTGTGCGAACTTCTTTCAATTAGTTTACGATACCCAAGATTGCATGCTCCAAAACACCTTTTCAAACATCCGCTATGGGCACGTAGGGCATGTGAACATTGGCAGCGAATCTGCGGACATCATGCGACTTTAAAGATAAGAGGAAGCCTGCACATTTTGTCAATTCTCCGAACATCGTTCGGACATGAGATCGAGACAATACACGTAGTGCAGTTGTACGACTAGTTAATATGAATTCAAACAGTTTTCGTTCATGTTTTTGGAAACAAAACGTCAAATGCCAAACATTTTTTTAGGTAACTGTTTCAGAATTGAATTGAAAATAACCATTACTGGCATTTGATATCGTTCAAACCTAAATGGAGTACCATATTTACATTGTACCACAAAAAGCGTATTGCATTAAAGATAATTTACACTCAAACCTCTCCAAACCAAACTTTCAAATTAGTACCCGTGCCGATCTGTAAGACAGGTTGCAGCTTAATGCAGGGTGAACGTCATGCAGAAAGCTCCCAAAGGAGCTTTCTGCATGACATTTACCCTACATTAAGCAGCCATATGTCAATAAAGAATTACAAAAGATCTAAATTCTTCTGTATTTAACGTTCGGTTTAGAGGAGTCATACTGCATACACATTTTTGGTTCATATATCACGGACTGGTAGTGTATACCTTATGCGCCAAAACCTCAATGACTACCAAACCCCAACATGTCATTCCAGTGTCACGTCAACGTCATTGCGTGCCTCCCTCTTCTTTGAAAACTTAAAGATTAACTCCTGGATCGTCTTGAGTATTATTTACATCCTGTTTGAACTACACTTACTAACGCTCATCGGATACATCTTCAAAAGGGTTGTTCAACGCTTATAAATCAATGATACGAATTTGTTATAACTTTTGCAAACAGTTTGGATCCAGATGAGACGCCGAGTAACTCGGCGTCTCATCAGGATCCAAACTGTTTGACACTTTGGTCATGGTTCTGAAAATTAATTAAAAGAAAAAATCGAATTTTCAAATCAAAGCAGGCAAAATAATTTGCATACTTAAGTTATGATGCGTGGTAAGGTTGAAACCTGCCGGCAAATCTCGCGACACTTGGTGGCAATGGCGGGATTTGTACGGAACAGTGTGGGGGCAGTTCGCTTTAACAAGGGATGCTGGTCTATGAATTGAGAATGCTCATTTTGAACAACAGGTGATCACATACCTCAATACCTAACAGAATAGTCAATTTAGCGGTACTCGCCTCAAGGGCTCCGGGGCTCGTCAACGTATTGTTACTCGCGGTGTGTGAAATTTTACCGCATGGTAGAAATAAATAGATTAACCATGTTGAATAATAAGTAACTTTCGACAGCAAAAAAATCCTCTGATTCATGTCTGAAATCAATGTTTTCTTCTATTTCTTTCTGATAAAACCGCAAGAATGTCACCTAATTGGGATTTTGACAAGACGCCGAATTACTCCATGTCTCATCTGGATCCAGACTGTAGGCGAAGGTTATTCACGTACACAGTAAAACCTCACTATAACGTCCACTAAATTATATCAATTATTTTGTGTTAAAGGCAGGTAGCTGCTTAAAGCAAGGTGAAAGTAAAACCGAACGATCCGATAGGAACTTAAAGCAAGGTGAAGGTAAAAACAGAACGCTCCTATAGGAGCGTTCTGTTTTACTTTCACATTGCTTTAAGCAGCCACCTGCCCTAAATACCAACTGATTAACACAATTTAGTGGCCGTTATAGAATAATATTACTGTATTTTCATAGAATGAAGTAATTTAACTCTTCTCATTCTTACAAAAATAACGCCTGCTTAATCTTTTATCTACTGATTTTTTTTATAGACTTCAGATCCGTTAAAGCATTTGAGATACTACTGAATGGGTGACGGACAGGTTGGATCTGGATGGGATCTGGATGAGACGCCGAGTTACTTGGCGTCTCATCTGGAACCAAGCTGTTTGCATACTCGTATGTCAATCATGTCGCGGTTATCATGAGAAGGTGTTATGTTTGGTTAAATGTAGTCGACCGCTTCCCCCAGTAGTGAATCATTTTGTTTTGATGCGCACACACGGGTATATGGTCTAGGCGTCTTGTGCGGTACAACCACATATGTTTTGATAAGGAATGTGATTGAGAGACATTATAAACATAATGTTAGACTAGTCAGCAGCATTCCCATACTTAAAGTTTACGCTTTACCTGAGAGAAGCGTGTTTTCTAGCCTTTGCAAGCAGAGTAGACCCAGATCAGACGGCTCCTGTAGGAGACGTCTGGTCAGGGTCTGCTTTCTTTGCTTATGGAATACTGTGGTTCTGCCATTAACTCTTTATCTCCTATACTATTTTTAGACCCACCTCTTTGAATTACTCTACCGAAAAGGAACATTAACTATATATAGAAAAGGAGTATTCTAGTATTGCGTAGTTTTGAAACCATTGTGATAAATAGAGCATTTGCTCCTATTGAGCAAATGCTCTATTTGTCACAATGGCTTCAAAATGTGACTTTTACAGAGGCGCCAAAATGCGTCACTAGGATGGAATGTGTTCATACAAAATCCCTTCTTCATATCGAGGGCTTGGTGCAAAACTATTCTAACTCCTTCACAAAGTGAAGGAGTTAGAATAGTTTTGCACCAAGCCCTCGATATGCTACGATAAGAATTCAAATATGAATATTCATACACTCATTATATCTTACATGAACATCAATCAGGTAAAGTGTTCAACCTTTTCTCCATAAATACGCATTACTAAGCCTGCAAAGGTAGACCCAGATCAGACGGATACTAGAGGAGTCGTCTTTATCAGGGTATGCCTTGTTTGCTTATAAAATAATATGCTTATATGAAATAATATAGATATGATTCTACATTTTCTGCCACGGCCGAACTTTCATTATTTCATTATTTCTAACATGAATATTCATGGAGTAAAGGGTTAAGTACACTCCTTCTAAACTGAGATATATCTCAACTGCGACCTGTCACTGTCTCACTCATTGTATGTGTCAGTTTACATACATGTCAACGTTTAATAAACCGCCGACCAATCAGTTACTCATTCACATCAACGTTCACTTCAGTACATGAACCCAACCACCCAGTCACCGAAAGTTTCTGCCACAAAACAATCCACTGTTCACAATGCCATTATAAAATAAGCTTATCAATATTCATACATTCTCTATTTCGCCAGGTAAAAGGTTAACCAAACGTTAATCATTGACCATTGTAGAATAAATATAAAAAATAAGGTCTATAGTAAAACATCACTTATCCGATTTGAAAAGGTTTTTAAACAGGTGGCTGTTTAGTTAACCATTTTCTTGTTCAACAGCCATGTAATAAATAATGACGTCATGAATATTAAAATTTTATTTGTTAGCTGGTTTTTTATAATGTACACTGTGTTCAGGTGAATGTTTTTTATTGACAAAAACTGTAGATTCAGATCAATATCATGCAATGAGCAAACAGAGCAGACCCCGATCAGACAGGAGCCGTCTGATCTGGGTCTACTCTGTTTGCATAGGCGTGAAAAGGCGTTTATATGAAGGAGATGGATAACGCTTTCCCTGCTAGAAACTACTTTTCACACCTTTGTCAACATAGTACTTTGCCAACAGAGTAGAACCATATCAAATGACACCTGTAGGAGCCGTCTGATCAGGGTCTGCTCTGTTTGCTTATTGAATTACGTGTATATAGGTCTGATCCTGTAGTTTGTGACATGGCAAACTTCCCGTATCTATATACCATCATAAAAACCAGCTAATAAATATTTATGACAATATTTCATACAGTAAATAATCATAATGGCAAGGGTTAATGTCCGATCTGGGTCTACCCTGGGTCTACCCTGTTTGCCTATGCGTATTAGGTAAAGTGTAACAGACTCTCATGTACATATACATGATTATGTCAGACTTTTCGTGTGAACACCACACTTGTAAAATCGTGCATCACCTTCGCAATATCCCTGAAAACTGTGGACCGCGCGTAACTTTTTCAAATCTGATGCCTCTTGTTCTTTCTTTATGTATCACATGTTTCAAACTACATGACTTTTGACCACTAATTATCATGTTTGAAAACAATTTCTAAACAAAAAATGAGTACAAAAGGTTTAGGGGCGCAAAATTGAAAGTCATAATTCATGACAAGGCTTGGACGTCTGTTTACGGGATTCCGTGTTTATAGAAGAGGGAGAAAATTGAAAGGGACCACGGCGTTTTCACTGTCACTTTGTAATTCAGTGATGATTAATCACTTTTGATGGTGAATCGAGAATGTAACAAAAACAGTCATAATTTGTGAACCAAATTCTCCCAGGAAATGTCTGTGTTTTAATGCATTCGCTTAGCACTCATTACGACCCGAAAGTGAAGCGGCTATTCCCTCGACCCTCCCTACAAAAACAAACGCATGGCGCCGCCCATGGGTTTAATTTGAATGTGTTTAATATTATGTCATGTCAGTTGTTAGACTTCGGGTGTCTTCCCATCAACCTTTTCCATGCCGAATAAGGTTTTCAGTCAGTTCTTTCGCATTTCGGATCTTTGATTTGTTTAGGTAACCTTATATACTTAATACAACGGTCACTCCTTGAAAACATGAGTTTCTGGCCATTCTGAACAAAACTGTATATTAGGCGATTTCTTTTGTTTGTCTCCGAGGTACTATTTTTATCACGTCTTGTACTGCTACAAACACAGCCACCATCACTATTATTATTATTATTCGTTTAGTACTTCTTGCACTGCTACTAACACGACTATTTTTAGTATTACTATTTGTTTTACGTCTAGTACTGCTACTATTAGTTTTACTATTTGTCTTACGTCTAGTACTGCTACTATTAGTTTTATATTTGTCTTACGTCTAGTACTGCTACTAACACGGCTACACTTAGTATTCCTATTTTTCTTACGTCTAGTACTGCTACTAACATGGTTACACTTAGTATTACTATTTTTCTTACGTCTAGTACATGTACTGCTATTATTAGTTTTTCTATTTTTCTTACTTCTTTTACTGCTACTAACACGGCTACACTAAGTATTACCACTTTTCTTACTTCTTTTACAGCTACTAACACGGCTACTATTATTATTACTATTTATTACGTCTTGTGCTTCTACTAAAATGCCACTATTTGTAATAATTCTTGTACTGCTACTAAAATGCCATTATTTGTAATAGTTCTTGTACTGCTACTAAAATGCCACTATTTGTAATAATTATTGTACTGCTACTAAAATGCCATCATTTGTAATAATTCTTGTACTGATACTAAAATGCCATTATTTGCAATAATTCTTGTACTGCTATTAAAATGCCATTATTTGTAATAATTCTTGTACTGCTACTAAAATGCCACTATTTGTAATAATTCTTGTACTGCTACTAAAATGCCATTATTTGTAATAATTCTTGTACTGCTACTAAAATGCCATTATTTGTAATAATTCTTGTACTGCTACTAAAATGCCACTATTTGTAATAATTCTTGTACTGCTACTAAAATGCCATTATTTGTAATAATTCTTGTACTGCTACTAAAATGCCACTATTTGTAATAATTCTTGTACTGCTACTAAAATACCATTATTTGTAATAATTCTTGTACTGATACTAAAATGCCATTATTTGTAATAATTCTTGTACTGATACTAAAATGCCATTATTTGTAATAATTCATGTACTGCTACTAACACGGACACCACTGCTCATACTACTTTTAGTAAGTCTTGTACTAATTGTATGAATTATTGTACTGCTACCACCACTACCACCACCACCACCTCTACTACTACCACTATTACTACTACTACTACTACTACTACTACTACTACTTCTACTTCTACTACTACTACTACTACTACTACTACTATTACTACTACTACTATTACTACTGCTACTACTACAACTACTACTACTACTACTACTACTACTACTACTACTACTACTACTACTACTACTACTACTACTACTACTACTGCTACTACTACTACTACATGTACTATTACTACTACTACTACTACTACTACTACTGCTGCTGCTATTTCGACTGGTTCCAACTAACACTACTACTAGTAATATTTCTGTTTCTTCTTCTATTACTATTAATACGACTTTCACAAGGTTTCTGTTTTGTATTAGCCTAGTACTGTTACTAACATGATTATCACTGAGACATTATTTCCATTACTGCTTCTATTGTTATTAGCACGACTACCACTAATTCTACAATTTCTTCCATTTCTATTACCTCTTCTACTAATTCGAATAAACGACTACCACTAAATCAACTATTTATATCATAACTTATACTACTTTTGCTGCTGCTGGTGATTCTACTACTACTACTTCTGCTACTACTGCTACTACTACTACTACTACTACTACTACTACTACTACTACTACTACTACTACTACTACTACTACAGTAAAACCTCTCTATAACGGCCACTAAATTACATTAAGTATTTTGTGTCGAAGCCAGATGGCTGCTTAAAGCAAGGTGAAAGTAAAACAGAACGCTCCTATAGGAGCGTTCTGTTTTACTACCACCTTGCTTTAAGCAGCCACCTGTTCTAAATACCAACTAATTAACACAATTAAGTGGTCGTTGTAGAGAGGTTTTACTCTACTACAACAACAACTACTACTACTACTACTACACTACTACTACTACTACTACTACTACTACTACTACTACTACTACTACTATACACATTATTGTTGATTATGTGTGCTTTTACATCAATGGTCACTATTACCTCTAATATGAACGGTTAGACATTCAAATGCTATAAAATAGACTGTCCAGCATATTCAAACTGGTTGAAATTCGTGTGAACTGAATAAAGGGAGATAATAAATTATGATGAAAAAGACACACAATTTAAGAATTGTCTTGTCTTGTAGAATGTACTGAAATTATTACCCAAGTTACTCTATGAATGCTGATATAAGAAGTAACCTATATGTGTTAATAATATTAATATGCTTGATATTACTAATAGCATAATATTATGAACATGAAAATAAATGCGTTGGCCCTTGTTAAACTGTAGACTCATGTTTACAAAACTCCATAAGCAAACAGCTGTTTGAAAAGGCACCAAAGAGCATACATGTATCTATGCATTAACTCTTTCGCTGCCAAATTCTGTCGTCTGCTAACTTTGTCGTTTGCTAACGTTGTCGTCTGCTACAAGTTTCAATTTTTAATTTTATACATTTTTTCCAAAACATAGTCACAGTAACAAACAGTTTGGATCCTGATGATACACCGTGTCATTCGCTATCTCAACTGGATCCAAACTGTTTGCATAGGTAATCAAAGATGCGATATTGGCAGTGAAATAGTTAAATGGGCAATTGACACATTAATGCTAAATCGTGACTTCTTTCCTCGTATTAGGTAAAACAATAATGGATAGTTTTGCTATCAATTTCCCATCCAGGCAAATTAATCCAGATGAGATATTGATTTTATATTTCTACGATTCCAATTCTATGTCAGGCTCCAAACAATTTGACATTTTATAGAAGTCAAGCAGGCAAGGAATGGCAAATCAAAACACACAGCAACACCGAACGCACAAATAAAATGCGCGCTCACACACACACACACACACAAACGAGGTCTTTCAAACGTTTCCTTGTCTGTTCCACACCGACATCATATTGCAGTACCGTAAAACCAAACCTTAACCGAAAACGAAAACAAAAGACAAGATGTGACGCCCAAATTCTCAGTGTTGTTATATTTTCTGGTCCTTCGGGATCATTAGTTTTGATGTTATTAAGTTTTGAAAATTGAACACTACTTAAGCCGGTGCTAGGGGACGTGAGTAGTGTTGCACTTTTAATTACTACTCATGAACAGACTCAATGAAACTGAGTCTGCAATTTTCTCTTTTTGCATTTCTACTTTTGCTTTCGAAGGATTACCCATTTTCAGAATATTTAACCCATAACTCCATGAATATTTATGTAGGATATACTGACATCATCAATATTTATTTATTAATTAGATTCATTGTTATAATAACACATGAACACAGGAATTTGTGGCCATTGCAGAAACTGTAGAATCATATAAAACAAGAGATGTTTGTAAAACATGTATACCCCACCCCAGACCCCCTGACCTTTGATCTAGCGACTTCAACTATAGATGTCATCTAGCGGTCATGACTAATCACCACAGCAACTTTGAAGATCCTATGTCAAACCACTGATCATTTATTGATCTGAAAACATTTCACATATTAAGGCAATGGTGACCTTGACCTTTGACCTAGTGACCTCAACAACTATAGGGGTCATCTAGTGGTCACGACCAACTACCACAGCAAGTTTGAAGATCCCGAACCAAACCATTGAGCAGTTATTAACTGGAAACCATTTCATCAGTTAAGGTCATGATGACCTTGATCTTTGACCTAGTGACCTCAAAATCAATAGGGGTCATCTAGTTGTCATGACCAACCACCACAGCAAGTTTGATAATCCTAAGCCAAACCCTTGAGCAGTTATTGATCGCAAACCATTTCACCAGTTAAGGTCATGGTGACCTTGACCTTTGACCTAGTGACCTCAAAAATAATAGGGGTTATCTACTGGTCATGACCAACCACCACAGCAAGTTTGAAGATCCTAAGCCAAACCCTTGAGCAGTTATTGATCGCGAACCATTTCACCAGTTAATGTCATGGTGACCTTGACCTTTAACCTAGTGACCTAAAAAACAATAGGGTTCATCTAGTTGTCATGACCAACCACCTAAGCAAATTTGAAGATCCTAAGCCAAACCCTTAAGCAGTTATTGATCAGAAACCATTTTACAAGTTAAGGTCATGGTGACCTTGACCTTTGATCTAGTGACCTCAAATACAATAGGGGTCATCCAGTTGTCATGACCAACTACCGCAGCAAGTTTGAAGATTCTAAGCCAAACCCTTGAGCAGTTATTGATCTGAGACCATTTGACCAGTTAAGAGCATGGTGACCTTGACCTTTGACCTAGTGACCTAAAAACTATAGGGGTCATCTAGTGGTCATTACCAACCACCACAGCAAATTTGAAGATCCTAGGCCAAACCCTTGAGCAGTTATTGATCACAAACCATTTCACCCTTTAAGGTCATGGTGACCTTGACCTTTGACCTAGTGACCTTAAAAACAATAGGACTCCTCTTGTTGTCATGACCAACCACCTAAGCAAATTTGAAGATCCTAAGCCAAACCCTTGAGCAGTTATTGATCGGAAACCATTTTACCAGTTAAGGTCATGGTGACCTTGACCTTTGACCTAGTGACCTCAAAATCAATAGGGGTCATCCAGTGGTCATGACCAACTACCACAGCAAGTTTGAAGATTCTAAGCTAAACCCTTGAGCAGTTATTGATCGGAAACCATTTAACCATTTAAGGTCATGGTGACCTTGACCTTTGACCTAGTGACCTCAAAATCAATAGGGGTCATCTAGTGGTCATGACCAACCACCACAGCAAGTTTGAAGATCCCAAGCCAAACCCTTGAGCAGTTATTGATCGGAAACTATTTCACCATTTTAGGTCATGGTGACCTTGACCTTTGACCTAGTGACCTCAAAAACAATAGGGGTCATCTACTTGTCATGACCAACCACCACAGCAAGTTTGAAGATTCTAGGCCAAGTCGTTTATTAGTTATCGTTCGGAAACCATCGATCTACCGACCGACCGACCGACCGACCGACCGACAGACCGACCGACAGACCGACCGACCGACCGACCGACCGACATGTGCAAAGCAATATACCCCCATTTTTTCAAAAGGGGGGTATAAATATATCATAAACAAACAAGAGTAGACCCTAATCAGACAGTTCCTACTGAAACCCATACTGGGTCTAGGACACTGCCATACACAATAGGATAGTTTTGGGTTAGGGCACTGCGACACTGAACAGGCCACGTAGCGTCAAGGGATATTGAACATGAAGGAACTCTACAAGCATCGGTTCAAACAAATGAAGAGCAAGCATAGAGTAGAACATATCTTAAGCGTCCTATAGGAGCCGTTTGATCAGGATCTGCTCTGTTTGCTTATGATATACTATAGATATGTTTCTACAGTTTCTGCCTTAGCCAAAACGTCCTGTGTCCATGTACTTTTATAACAATTGATCTAATTAATATTCACGATGTCATTCTTTCTTACACGAATATTCATGCGTAAATGGTTATGGGGTTAACCTGTGTTACACGTTGCCATAAAGGCAATGGACTAATGAACGGTAACGCCTCCCAAACCGACTATTGAAATATGTTCAGTTCCTGCTGAAGAAATATAAGTAAAAACTGTCTTGAGCAGCCATAAAAAGCGGTCTAATTATTGGTCTATAAGGTAGGTTGTAGCTTAATGCAGGTCAAAAGTAATGCAGAAAGCTCTAATAGGAGCTTTCTGCATTTCCTTATAACCTACCTTCTTGTTAACGCCAGTATTACGTTCAAGAAATGAATGGCTGCTTTAGACAGATTATACTTTATGCTGAAAAATAGGTATAGTAAATAGTCTAGACCCTGGTCACAGGGTGATCCTACAGGAACCATTTAATCTAGGTATACACTGTTAGTCTATGTCCTATTTATAGGGCTCAGTTATTCAAAATAAACAGGTTCACACTTATCCCAAAGTACTCGACCTGTGAGAAATTTTGGATCCAGATCAGATGCCCAGTAACTCGGCGTCTCACCAGAATCCAATATATTTGTTTCTCGGTCAAACATTTCTCAAACGTGTGGTCGATTATGTAGTCAAAATTGCACCTGATCCAATTTGGGACAGACATAATTTTTTCACAGGTGGAAAGGATTAATATATGAACTGATTTATCATTTACCTCTTATAACAATTGGACAAATCAGCTGGCTTTTGCATTCATTGCTGAAGTAGTATACTCTGGGGACACTGTATTTAAATTCCTATTAACGAGTTTGTAAATAGTTTTAATTCTAATGTTTCGTATAATTATGATCCAAACTATATGTGCTTGACATTCGGATATTATTTTTATAAAACACATTAGTTTAGATGGGTTATTTTCCGAATGCACTTGCCAGGGACGAAAACTCGACAACTATTTGTTATGTCTGTTAAAGGCAGAACAATTTAACCGCCCCGCCCGCCTTTCACCCCTCCACATACACACGCACAAAATCCAACACCAACAAAAAGTCCAAGGAAACTGATAACACAGATGATCTTTGACAGCAAAATGATACATTTACCTTTCTGCACAGCCCGTAAGTGTTTTAGGCATGACCCAGATACCCAAACCGGAAGTTAAGTATCATTAGCGGCCATTTTTTCTTCATTTCAAATTTAATGAGTCGTGTTGACGGTGACAATTTAAAATGATTTATTATCAATGTAAAAACCATCCGTAAGTCAACACTGGGTCAAAACAACGATACTTCTATCTGCCATTCTCTTACGACGGACGCTTTAACAACGATCAGCAGAACAAAAAATCGCACTGCTTACATCTGTTTTACAAATTCTAGCGTATCGTATACTAATTACATGCGCAGATTCAGATTTTACCATTCTGTAGGAATTTCACTCGCGGAAAATCAGGCTAAATGTACTAGAAAATGTATATACAGGCATCTGAATAAACGTGCAAATGATATTTTCATCTAGCGATGGATGGGGCTCTCTCTAAGGACCTGCTACACGCATTAACCATTGGCCTGCTAAATGTTTACAACTGGCTTCTCCCTCTCAGACTATCAATTAAACAAATTAAATGTATCACAATTTATTAATGAAGAAAATATTTTTTATGACAAACAAAGCAGACCCTGATCACATGGACTCCCTCATGAGGCCTTTGATCTGAGTCTCTATTGTTTACACATGTCTTATATTCTCGGTTGTTGCACCTTAAGGCTTAATCTTAAGCATGCTGAACACATTTTTATCGATAGAATTTAAATTTTCAAATATAAGAATTATCAATCGGCTTTCTCCCGTGTTTTTCAAAGACGTGATCAGAGTTTGAAACAGTTTGGATCCATATGAGACGACGAGTAACTTGGCAACACATCTGGATGGAAACTGTTTGCAAATCTGCTCGTAGCTTGCTTAAGGATTAATCTGACACCCTCTTGTAAAACGCCGGCGAAAAGGATAATTACCTGTTGAAATTTACATTTGTTTTGATACATAACTTCTCCAGCAAGGTGTTGTGAGATCAAAGAGAAACGACAGAGAGTCGATACCCTATCCCTCTGAAGTCGTGCAAATTGTATTGACACAGAAACCGATCATTACTTTTGCATTTATCATCCAGGAAAACCTGTAGATGATGCAAAAAATGAACACATAACAAATACTTCCATGATAATCATAATTAAACAATAAGGTAGTTGTTCTATACGTCATGAATAAATAGTGAGTTGGTTGTAGATGTGATAATAAAGCTTGAATCGTCATACCACCTTTGTATGCCATTGCAAACAGAGTTGTCCCAGATCAGACAACTTCTATATATGATTCAACACTTTTTGCCATGGTTAAAAAATTTCATTATATAAAAAATGCAATTAATATTTATGCTGTCGTTATTTCTTACATGAGTAGTCATCAAGTAAAGGGTCAAACTAATTGAATGTTTCCTCCAATTAGACATAACATGTCGGCATGGGCTTGATTTAAACTATTGTTTAAAGATCAGTATAGGAATTATTTTGGAACTCGTCCATGTTTTAACCCTTCGCTTGCTGTTCACGTCAATATACCTAGATGAGACAGCTCCTGCAGGAGCTGTCTCATCAGGGTCTGAACTATTTACAAATTGATTGTGCAACCAGTGCACTCCACAGCTGTGATTGCACAGAGAAATAATTGTAGACAGTGAAGCTATATGTAATTATACCACAGGGCATGAGTAAAGAAGAAGAAATGCATTTTAAAATTCAGCAAAAGAAGGGTTAAGTTGATGGGGCATAGCTAACATAGTTATTTGCTGGTATAAGCCATTGCCATCGATGGGTCCAGCAAACAGTGCAGACCCTTGTCAGATGACCACTTCAGGAGCACTCTGGTTTGGGTCTATTATGTTTGCCTAAGTCATTTCAAAAGGACACTGGGTACCAATTGGTTTATTCTGATAATAAGAGTGTCGAAAGAACAAGAAGAATGCCAAATAGTTTTGGTCCTGATGGAAAACCAAGAATCTCTTTCGAATGTCACGAGTTAGCCTAATTGTATGTCATCTTTGGCAATAGACCGTTGATAAAATTTGTCTACGAAAATGTCCTAAATATTGAAGAATGGTCACTGTTAATGGAAACAAATTGAATTCTTATCTGGCCACAGTTATCTGACACATAGTTTTATTTACAGCCATAGAACTATTTAAAAACCTTGTATGAAACGCCTTTTGATGCATTTGCAAGCAAATATGGTCATTAATTATACACAGGAATATTATTCAGATAAAGGGATTTTCATCGACTTAGACATAGACTATTGTCAGCTGGAGAACTTTACATTTTCTTTATTCTTTAGTCAATATCTAAAATAAAACTTTTTTAATTCACTTCGACACCAAGAGTATGGCATTAGTTTGATCCAGATGGGACGCCGAGTAACTATGCGTGTCAGCTAGATCCAAAATGTTTACAAATAAATATAACTTGCCTTTAGCCTTCATTAAAAAGATTGTGTGTCTGAATTAACGCTGTTCAAAAGTAATGGAAAAAGCCCCTATAGAAGCATTCTGTATAACCGTATTGCGTCCGCGATGTAATAAATAACCATAGGCTTTTTTAAGAATCCTAGGTTCAATAAATGAATGGTCGCTTAAGACAGGTGTTACTGTATTGTCACGAATTCTATGAACGATGTGTATTTTTCTTTTGCAACGCCTTATACGAACTTTGTTCTAATCTATATATATTCTGTAAGTGGGAGAAAAATGCAGAATCGGGTTTATGCAGTCTGTTCATGAGTAGTAATTAAACGTGCAACACTACTCACCCCCTAGCACCGGCTTAAGCAGGATTCAATTTTCGAAACTAATAACATCAAAATGTTCCCGAATGACCAGAAAATATAATAACACTGATAATGTCTTACACGTTGGAATAGAATGATAATAATGCAGGATGTGACCTTAGTTAGATCTTGGTCAGAGTTATTTGCCACATATATGTATATCTATTTAAAGGGAATGTCCCTACATTTGACGCGTTTCATTTACACCTAAAATGCACAAAACTCATTTGTTTATATGCTGAAAAGTAGTATATCGCAAAAAGCCCCATCCAATTACCGTTTATAACGACAAAACATCCATGTGTTTGATATCGCCGATCCCGGTTTTACTCCCCGATGTTTCAGTTTTATTCGGGTTGGGTTTTAGTTTCGTAACGGTTCGCCCTATTCGCGATTCTCCGACCACTTCCGAGAAAGCTATTACGTAAACAATGGAGGGATCGGGTGATCATCGGCAAAACGCGGAATAATTTAACGGAAAAGGCCGGTAATATTGTGTTGTAGAACAACAATTATCAGTATTGATGAATTCGGTTTATTTGTATCACAGGGGAATTTTTCGATATAAGTTCAAATTGGGAACCTTCATAATAATGATGCAGCATAACAAATACCAAGTTTTATGATATTATTGGAAATATGCGATCATTGTAGGGACTTCCTCTTTAAAGAAATTACACTAGATCTATCTATATATCTATTTACAGAAGTTGCACCATCTTTAACCCTTTCCTCCATAAATACGCCTTTCTACGCCTCTGTAATGGTCGCTTTATGAAACCATTGTGATAAATAGAGCATTTGCTCCATAGGAGCAAATGCTCTATTTATCACAATGGTTTCAAATCTAAACAATTTTGAATGTTTCCTTTTCTCTAATTAATGCTCCTTTTCGGTAGATTTATTCAAAGAGGTAGGATCTAAAACAAGCCTATAAAGGAATGGGTTAAGACGACCTTTGATGCATTTGGGTAGTCAAAGATCAGACGGCTCTATGTTTGCAACATGTCTTGTGTTCATGTGTTCTAATACAGGTGGTAGCTTAAGACAGGTCGAAAGTTATTCAGAAAGCTCACGTTATAAAAATGGCTATACTTCTTAAATCGACGTATGAAAGAATGCTCATAATTAGGTCAAATGGGTTTAACTGTATTCATATTTAACAACAAAGTGTGTATTATCGTTGTTGCCAGTGGTACAGATGCATAACTATCGTGCTCCAAAGAAATAACAGAGCAGTTACTACCATAGATGTCTGAAATGTCATGGATAGTTCTCAAACATGTTCAAACTACAAGCCATTAGTCCCTAGTAATACAATGTATAGCAAGAGCTACTGATAAAGGTGTGTACCCAAATACTAAACTCGTCATTTCTCCACCAAACCCTATACTGTGACCTATCTTTATAATAGTCTCATCGAAAGGATTCTAAAGAGCGCTCGCTACCTATGGTTTGTTGGAGAAATAAAGGAGTAACTCTTGAACACTGTGTACAATATATTGAGAGTGACAGTAACCTAGTAATGTTGTTTGACAAGGAGGTTGTTTATCCCCTTTTCTCTTTTGAATGTATATACATGACATAGAACAAGAACGTTCAGTTAAGGTACAGGCGGTATTGGACTATGTGTACATATGCTGGTGATATTGAAGTATTATGTGTGTTCAAGGCGTGTTGGTTGGAATAAACGTAACATGTAACACTACATTTCTATTTCTTGGAATTGTCTATTCATTTAGTGATTCTTTGTCAGAAACTACATAACAAAATTACCAGTGAAACATTGATACATTGGCAATGTCAATGGAATTTGCCGATGTGCTAATAAAGTTGAAAGTTGAAGATATTTATATGCCAAAATTGTTTTAATTATGTGCGTATACCGATGTATTATGTGTTGTAGCCGAAGGTTTGGAAAAAGTGTTGGAACTGTCTATACGTTCAGCGATTCTTTCTTAGAAACAACATAACGTTATAAAACATTATGAAACTATCAGTGAAACATTGATATTAGCAATGTCAATGGAAATTGTTGACCAATATTTCCTTCAAGACAAAAACATTGATAAATTAGTAATGACAATTTCATTTCATTGGAAAGTGTTGACAAGTGTTTAAAACGTATATGCTCCCCGACGGGAAATCGAACGCCGGTCTCCAGTGTGACAGGCGGGTACATACCACTTTACTATCAAGAAGATACATTATCACAAATACAAATGTAGTATCAATTGAAATGATTAATTTATTGGTGTATCTGTGATCACCTATACAGATAGTATTGGTACAGATGAGGCATCGCATCAGGGTCCAAACTGTTTGATGTAGTGTTCATGTTTCTGAAAACGAGCATCTATTTTACATATAATTGTATGCATTTCCCCTTCTGTTTCAGAACATTATTATAACATGTCAATACTGAGTTAGTCGGGGTCGCATCTGGATCCACACTGTTTGCATAGGAGATTAGAGATACGCCAATGGTAGGTGGAAGTTCATGTTTTTCCTTAAGGTCATATATATCGGTATATACGTTGACTACATTATGCTTCGTCCATAAATAATTTGGCAATGTTTGACTTTTGTGGTCAATGATATATTTAAGAACAATGTGCTTAGGAATCAGCTGGGGTGAATCACGTGTCGATTACATAGGAATACAATGTGTGCTTAGTGCGGAATTTTCATGTTGTTTGACAAGGGGAATATTTACCCCCTTTTCTCTTTTGAATGTATATAAATGACATAGATACAGACGGTTTTGATCTTTATATGCTAACATTGTTTATATTAATATAGTAAAACCCCGCTAATGCGACCACCTAAAAGAGGTATAATTCTGGGTGCTAGATGCAAGTGATAGCTTAATAAAGGGCAAAAATAATGCAGAAAGCTTTCTGCATTACTTTTGTCCTGCATTCAGCAACCGTCTGTTATAAAACACCCATGTTTATTCATTAAGTGGTTCCGTTAGAGGGGTGCTGTTGTGCATGTATACACATGCTGGTGACATTGTGGCAACTGAAGGTTTGGAAAAGTGTTTGAATGTGTTCAAGAAGTAGTGGCTAAAATTGACAGTAACACGGAATACGACAAAAACGCAATGTCTAAGTTTTACGAACGGTACATTACAACAAAAGAATATTTTGAGTCATATTGTTTTTGTTAGAGTTGTTTGTCTGTCTGTCTGTGACACATCTTGCCTGGTCGAGTTTATATGTACATAAATGTGACAATATGTCGCAATGTGTATGTGTGGGTGTGGGGTGTGGGTGTGTGGCGGGAAGACATCTGTTTTTTGTGACAACCTCTTATAAGTGTCGATGTTATTAGTTTTGAAAATTAGGGTAGTATTGGGACATGGGGAGACTAGGGGGCATAAGTAGTGTTGCACTTGTAGTAACAGCTCATGAACAGACTAAACAAAACCGAGTCTGCAATTTCCTCTTTTCACATTGTTGCCTTTGCTTTCGAAGGATCTCCTACTTTCAGAACTGATTTTTCTAACGGGGATATTTTTCGATATAAGTTCAAATTGACAATCTTCATCAGTATAACTGAACAATAAAGTTTGAATAAACAACACAATATCTTATCATTTTATTGCAAATATGGATTTAATATAGAAACTTTCACTTTAAAAGTTATTCCAACACTACTTCTACTGATATATTTTGGTTATTGAAACTAAAAACGTGTAATAAGTTCTGTATCTGGTTTCAGGCCAAAACTATCATTCTACTGAATGAAACTTTCTCAGGAGATTTTTACGACATCTTGGTATTTGTGTTCGATTTTCAGTAAAATGATATAGCTTTTGTTTGCGGTATTAAACAATTATTTTTATGAAACTAACATTATTTTGTTAAACAAAACATATACATTCTCCCCGACGGGGAATTGAACCCCGGTCTCCCGCGTGACAGGCGGGGATACTCACCACTATACTATCGAGGAAGTATATGTTTAACGTAATTATACTGGTCGAGGAAAGAACTTCAAATAACTCTTGAAAGTTGCTCTCCTTCCATTACTTGTGTTACCTCCCTTTGGTTATCAATACACATTCCCAGGATGATTAGTTATGACGTCCAAAGTCAGACGCATACAGGATAATTTTTTAGACATGTTGAATAACGTTTATAAAAATATGATTCATTTAAGTCGATAACCCCCCTCTCTGTCTCTCTCTGTCTCTCTCTATCTATATGTCTCTTTCCATTTATGTCTGTATATCTCTCCCTGTATCATGTCTCCTATATGGAGGAAATAAAAGTTATATCCTAAGTACATTATAATAACAAATGTCAAACATTAGATTATGATTAACCGCACAGAACGTTTTCAAAATATATTCTCCCGACTTCCACGTGACAGGCGGTGATACTTACCACTATATTATCGAGGAGAACAATAATAATAATAATAATAATAATAATAATAATAGCTATAGTATCATTATTATTGGAGTATCTGTGTTGTGTAATATAAAAAAGTTCGTTGTTATTTGCAGATGTATAAGTATTTATTCGTGTTGCGTTTTAGTTTCGTAACTGTTCGAAAAAAGTCGATAAAACTATTATCCATTCCCTCATAGGCTATTTTAGATCCAACCATTTTGAATAAATCCACCGAAAAGGAGCATTAACTAGAGAAAAGGAAAATTTTAGATTTGTTTAGTTTGTAACCATTGTGATAAATAGAGCATTTGCTCCTATAGGAGCAAATGTTCTATTTATCACAATGGTTTCACAAAGTGACCTATACAGAGTCGTCAAAAGTCGTCAAAAGTCGTCAATATGAGGGAATAGGTTAACTATAAGTATCGACGTAAACGGTTTATTTCTGTTACGGGGATATGTTTCGATATCAGTTCAAATTGACAATCCTCATAGGTATAACTGAACAATAAACAACGTAATTAATTTATTGAGAATATGGATTTAATGTAGATACTATCACTTCAAGAGGTATACGAACACTACAGGGACACCAAGCTGTATTATGTTTTATGTTGTTTGTTATTAATTGAAGTGTTCTCTCTATGATAATGAAACAACTGTAAACTGCTCATCAGCAGTGTCTTTCAATTCATCGAAGCTGTCAGTCGAGTCATGACTAGAGAGTGTGGATACATCAGATACTGTGGCGAACTTTATTTTGGCCCCGAATCCAAAATGCTCTACAGCAGCTTCGTCTGTAACAAAGGACCACGAAGTGTCTCCATCATGTGTGCTGTCCACGTACACTGATTCGTAGTTGTTCTCAAGTTCGTGGAAAAACACTAGCATCCGAAAGCACGTCTTCACTAACACGAATGCTGGTCCTGCCGTTAGAATTAACGTCTACGTCGGTTAAGCACTCACGGACGTCACTAACATCACTATCGTCACCACATTTTCTGACCTGTTGGACGCTGTTATCGGCGTTCGAAAACAGGTTTACACTGTCCGCATGAAAGCCGCTAGTGGAGACTTCCTTGTCGTCGTTGCCAATCCTACACAGCTGTTGACCAACGTTAGCGTCATTGTCCTCTAAGGGGGGTGGGGGTCCAGAATATCATCATCTCAAGACGATATATCTTCTTAGTGGCCGTTATCTTGGGGCACGGCGTTCTTTCAATTCGCATCCAATTCAATTTTTCACGCATTTCGTCTTGAAAACCTGTGAACATTCACGAGATGATCATACAGGTAGTTTCTGCTGATGAATTCTGTCATACAGTTTGTTTCCGCACACTGCCAGTGTTCCTTTCTGTTATGTTGCTCGACAACATGAGGTTTCAAGTTTCGCCTATATGTATATGACTTGTCACACATAATTTTAACTTATTTAATTAGTAGTCACGTAGATAAAGGTTTCCACACTATGACTGCATGGTTAAAATAAACAGTTCTACTGGCTATAGACACGTAATGCTGGACACCAAGTACACGACAAAATCGTGCATTAAAGTACAGTAAGTTCTCGCTCAGTCGATAGATATACTAAAAGGTTTGCTCCTGTGATTATCAGCTCTTTACAATTGTTTGCTCCGGTCGCGGAAGGGCGGTCACACTGTATATGTAAAAGCACAAAACTCGTACACATGGCTTAACGTTGCTACGGTGCATAAAAAGTATATGTCCACGGAAGCACATATATGTCATACAACGATATATAATAGCATATGTTATGGGTTTTCAGTCAAATAATCCACACAATATGTGAATTGAACGTACACATATTATTTACACAATTATCATTCCACCGCTGAATCATGGTGCGACGAAGACTTAAAAACAAACTCCACTTTCATACATTTTCATGAGTAAATACTCTATGTATAATCCATTCTATGGAATCACATACATGCCAGGAAATGTATAATTTAATTCACAAAATAAGCGACCATCCCGCCGCGAAACACAGCAAACCTCCCTAGAATACTACTATTGGAGCATTTCTTTAATTAATCTACTAGCTTGAATTGCAGCTTTCCTTTTTTGTCTCATGTTTTTTTCTCATATACATCAGTATTTACACTTTGGAGTGTCATCTTTGTTCCGAGAATCTACAGCCTCGATTGTGTATAGAAGATTCAAGGGTCTTCTTAGCAGTTTTCCCGTTAAAGATTGAATTTCGGCTGATAGCACGAGGTCATCTTAGCTCAGACGTAACTTCGTCAGCCTCCCCACTGTCGACATAGAACGTCGTCGGTATAAGTTTTTAAAATTGAATACTGCTTAAGCCCGTGCTAGGAGGCGTTAGTAGTGTTGCACTTTAAATTACTACTACTGAATAGACTCAATCAAACCGGGTCTGCAATTTTCTCTTTTAGCATTGCTACTTTTGCTTTCGAAGGATCTCCCACGTTCAGAATATATTTAATCAAAACGACGTCACCGACTCGACAACAGAGGAAGAAGCAGAGGAATAAGAAAAAGAATAAAAAGAGGAAGAAGAAGACTCAAACACAGAGTTGATGTAGTATACTGGTATTGCAGTATTCAACAGATACTTTGGAATATCATCATTCAAGACAAGTGCAGATGTGAAGTGTCCCATCTGACATCAAATGATGACGAAAAGGATACACGGATTATCTTGCATGCTTTGGATGCCGCTAGAAAGGGTCATGACCGGGTAGTTGTCAAATGCCAAGATTCTGATTTACTGCTTTTACTGATATACCATCTTGGACCTTTAAGCATTGAAGTCTGGATGATGACTAGGACCTCCAAGAAAACAAACTTGTATCGTCCGCAAGTTATCTCAAGATGCCTGTCGGAACATTGTTGGGTTTCATGCAATAACTGGGTGCGACACAACCACTGCTTTCACTGGAATCGGAAAGAAGACCTGTCGGAAATTTTTAATGCCCGATCTGCTTTTACGAGATATTTGAAGAGGTGTAAGGTCAGACAAGGCGCGTAAGTTTGTATGTTTGATGTATGGTGTCAATGCAGAATCCGTTGACGATTCAAGAATTTCACAATTTGTTAAAGTTAAGAAAACACTTGAACTGCCTCCGCCAACAAACTATGAACTAGAACTGCACATTTCTAGAGCGAACTATCAAGCAGGTGTGTGGATCTGAGCTGATGGATACAGATGTTGATACTAACGCATAGCAAGATGATGCTGAGTCCTAATAAGCTGTTTTGGAATGGTTACTAACTGCACTTGATGCTTACATCGAACAAGTTATGGATGCAAAACCAAGTGCAAATCCATTCATTGTAAATGCTTCAAAGCAGCTTTAAAAAGCACACTAACATGTGTTTGCGATGGTATTAATTATGTCAACCCAACACATATCCTGACAAATACATGTACATGAATAGTGAAATTATTAGTCACTTTAAACAGAATTGAAAGCTTTGTTTAGGGGTTAATTTACCACACCCACTTTACTTTCAGAAGTGAATGTGCATACTAATTAGTTGGAATGACTGCATACAGTTATTTGTTCCAATAGTATTCCTTTTTACCTTTATTTTGATGTCATTTATATTTGTTAACTAGCAACAATGACGAGGACATGACATCATGTATCATTGTTACATGTTGATTTTATTGATGTTTTACTGATTTTGGATGTTCTCATTAATATTCATAAATATTAATATTCATGAATATTCAAATAATATATTTTACACAGTAACTTAAAGGCCAATGTTTAACCGTCATTTGGAAATTTTGGTACCATATCAAGTTTGTTATTTTACACCTAAATTTGATATAAAGACATGATGATTTCTCAAATAAAGTATATAAAATATCACAACGTGCACCTAGTTGACATTTGACCTAATCAAGAGAAATAAGGGCGGACTTTCAGGTGGCATGGGGCAGTTTCTGAATACTCAGATATCACA
>OY755238.1:83277311-83369811 GCA_963576725.1 Azorinus chamasolen
CTGCGCTAAACTACTGACACCAATTCCGCCTTCATTTTATCTTATATACTAAACTCGTCTGTTTAAAAAATGGTCCGAGAATATGCGAAATGCTGATCTCCCTAAAAAATGGACTCGGCTGACCTTTGACACGTCAGACCTAGTTGTTTGCCTATACTAAGTGCATTGTTATTTATAAATCATTGACAACCAACGTCAAACCTTATACTATGATTAACCTCAATAATATACAGAATATTCAAAAATACATTTGTATGTATGATCCCCGACGGGGAATCGAACCCCGTTCTCCCGCGTGATAGGGCGAGGATACTTGCCACTATACTATCGAGGAGATACAATATTACAAATTGTAACAACAACAACAATAATAATTATAATAATTATTATTATTAATAAAGTAATATATTATTTATTTATTGGCGTACCTGTGTTCACCTGTACAGATAGTGTGGATCTAGATAAGTCATCGGACTAGGGTTCAAACTGTTTCATATTATGAACATGTTTCTAAAAATTGTCTTTTCCCCCAAACAAATGCTATGATGCAATAACGAGTAAGTCGATGTCTCATCTGGATCCAAACTGTTTCCACAGGTGGTTAGAGATACGCCAATGGCAGCGAAAAAGCTCAGTTTTAACTTCCAAAAGAGACGTACATTGGTAATAATTAACGTAACACTCGGTTTAAGGGTTAATCGAAAGCTAACGATATGTTTGTATTGTGATTTTATTTGAGATCATTTGATAACTATCCCCGTCTGCCACGAGGGAGACTAGGGTTCGATTCCCCGTCGAGGAGCAGATTTGTTTTAGACATTCTGTTTATAAATGTGGTAAATCATAATGTACATTATTACATGCGTTATATACAATGTATGTTAAAATGATACGAATAGTGTAGAGTGGAATTTAACTTTTTCACGCTAATTATTTCTCCTTTTCAACCATATAAGATCAAGATTACAAAGTTAATACTATAATTACAAGATGAATGCCTGTCTTTAACGAAGTACATGTATTGGCAACCGAAGGGACGTGTCTCAAGTTATAGAAGGAGTGTAAGAGTTATTCATACAACGTTTTGCAAGAAATTATTTTATGATACATGTATTATACAAACTATATCTCCTCGATAGTATAGTGGTAAGTATCCCCGCCTGTCACGCGGGAGACCGGGGTTCGATTCCCTGTCGGGGAGCAAAGGTTTTAACATAATATATATTATTACGGTAAATCATACGCTACACTACACTAATCAAAACGACAATTTGAATATAATGTAATTACACATTATGTTAGATAAAATTATGTCGTCCCAGCGGACCACGTTGATTTTAAAATTAAGTAACATTTCTATGCATTGAACGTTGCCTGTTTCAATTCTGAAATAAAGTTTCCTTCATCTTCAGAGAGTCCAGCAGCCGAGTTGAATCTTGATGAGATACAGCAGTTAATTAACAAAAATCATATTTTCACCAATCATCATCACCTGCATCCTCCACAACAACAATATAATTGCTAGTGATTAAAATTGTTTTTCTTATTTAAAATATTGTTATGATCAATACTAATATTTTTTCATAATGTTAATTTTATCAGTATTATCATGAATTGTTATATATTATATCAAATTATATTAGACCATTTTATATTATAATACATTATGTTAAAGTATAATATATAACATTATATTATACATTATATTACATTATAATGGATTCATATATATATATATTATATATACCGAGATAACATAGGTCACGTGACGATGCAGTTCTGTTTACCTCTATCGTCCGCTAAAATACCGGTTTAAATGTGATTTAATACACTTTCCTGTGCTACTTTTTTCTCGGAGTGTGTTGGAAATGTTGTTGGAATAGATCATAAACTGTACGTTGGAACTGAATTGTGATTTATTGCATAATGTGCAAGTTTGCAAGAATAATAGCATATTTGTTAGTTCACGATTTGCACGTGCAACTGTCCGACAAGTGAACATATTCGTGTGATTCTTACGAAAACTTGGATCGCCCGCACGCCGTTTACTGAAGGAAAGGGTTGTAATTACCCGAACGGTACTTCTTCCAAAAGCAAGTGACTGACGTTCATACCCTGATATATCCGTATATGTTATGGATACATCGACCCCTTTGAACACACAGTCTAGGAAAAGGTTTCTCACTTCACCTGCTGAGGAATCAGACTATAAAAAGCAGTTACTCTCTGAGTAAAATCAATCTCTACAGGACCCTGCTGAGTTCACCGTTCCAACTATGGAGGTCGAAACGGGCCAAAGCGCTTGTCCGGTCCAGTCAGCCACAGCTGGTCCGGGGCACATCCCCAGCATATCTCTTGGAGTTGAAGACTGTCGCTCTATTGCTGCTGCCATGAAAGAGTCGTTTAGGGACGATCTGCGTTCTATTATCCGCGAGTCATTGACTGAGCAGATTAAGCCGATAGTTGAAAGTTCTGTAAAGGTCGCGATCAAGCCTGTTTTGGATGAAATGCTGCGTGAGCTTACCGCCAAGATTTCCTGTCTCGAGACGCAAAACAAAAGTTCTGCGATCCAGAGTTGCTTCTCTCGAGAAGGCATCCGATACACAGGAACAGTACAGCCGACGCAATTGCCTTCGAATTCATGGTGTTACTGACACGCCTGATTCGCAGAGTACAGATGATTTTGTCGTCCAGATGTGTTCAGATCTTGACATCCCGGTGACTATATCCGATATTGATCGATCGCACTATGTTGGTAAATCTGGTGGAGGAAAACCTAGGGCAATAATAGTCAAGTTCACATCGTACCGTGCCCGCCAACGTCTGTACAAAGAGAGCCCAAAGCTAAGGTTCTGTGGATACAAAGATGTTTTCGTCAATGAAGATCTTACTAAAAGGCGTCTGTCCCTGTTGAAAAGCGCTCGCAAGCTGGTCAACGCAAAGAAAACAAGAGATGTTTGTAAAACATGTATACCCCCCAGACCCCCTGACCTTTGATCTAGTGACCACAACTACAGAGGTCATCTAGCGGTCATGACTAATCACCACAGCAACTTTGAAAATCCTAAGCCAAACCATTGATCATTTATTGATCTGAAAACATTTCACAAGTTTAGGTCATGGTGACCTTGACCTTTGACCTAGTGACCTCAACAACTATAGGGGTCATCTAGTGGTCATATCAAACTACCACAGCAAGTTTGAAGGTCCCGAACCAAACCATTGAGCAGTTATTAATTGGAAACCATTTCATTAGTTAAGGTCATGATGACCTTGACCTTTGACCTAGTGACCTCAAAATCAATAGGGGTAATTTAGTTGTCATGACCAACCACCACAGCGAATTTGAAGATCCTAAGCCAAATCCTTGAGCAGTTATTGATCGAAAACCATTTCACCTATTAAGGTCATGGTGACCTTGACCTTTGACCTATTGACCTCAAAACAACAGGGCTCATCTAGTTGTCATGGCCAACAATTGTAGCAAATTTGAAGATTCTAAGTCAAACCCTTGAGCAGTTATTGATCAGAAAACATTTTATCAGTTAAGGTCATGGTGACCTTGACCTTTGACCTAGTGACCTCAAAAGCAATAAGGGTCATCCAGTGGTCATGGCCAACCATCACAGCAAGTTTGAAGTTTCTAAGCCAAACCTTTGAGCAGTTATTGATCACAAACCATTTCACCGGTTAAGGTCATGGTGACCTTGACCTTTGACCTAGTGACCTAAAAAACAACAGGGCTCATCTGGTGGTCATGACCATCAACCTAAGCAAATTTGATGATCCTAAGTCAAACCCTTGAGCATTTATTGATCAGAAACCATTTTATCAGTTAAGGTCATGGTGACCTTGACCTTTGACCTAGTGACCTCAAAAACAATAGGGGTCATCCAGTGGTCAAGGCCAACTACCACAGCAAGTTTGAAGATTCTAAGCTAAACCCTTGAGCAGTTATTGATCGGAAACCATTTAACCAGTTAAGGTCATTGTGACCTTGACCTTTGACCTAGTGACCTAAAAAACAATAGGGGTCATCTAGTGATCATGACCAACCACCACAGCAATTTTGAAGATCCCTAGCCAAACCCTTGAGCAGTTATTGATCGGAAACTATTTCGACATTTTAGGTCATGGTGACCTTGACCTTTGACCTAGTGACCTCAAAAACAATAGGGGTCATCTACTTGTCATGACCAACCACCACAGTAAGTTTGAAGTTTCTATGCCAAGTCGTTTATTAGTTATCATTCGGAAACCATCGATCTACCGACCGACCGACCGACCGACCGACCGACATGTACAAAGCAATATACCCCCATTTTTTCAAAAGGGGGGTATAATAAATGGCGCATGGTCTTCTGATGGTACTATCCTCATTAAAAATAGTGCTGATAATACCATCAGAATAGAATGCGAATCTGACTTGGACAGTTACAGAAATGGTGAAGATGATGACAAAAATTAACTCTGAACCAGTGTACACGTTTAGCATTCGGTTACCTATTTAATGTGTCTGTCGCATTGTGTTCTTGATCCACTGAATACTGTCCTGGCTGTTGTAACTATCTTTCCGTAATTTAACACTTGTATCCGACAATGTGCGATCTTTAAGAAATGTCCCGGTAATGCATCTAACTACATTGACTGTTCTCCGCGAGCCACCGACATAGCCTGGCTTGCTACATGTCTGTATTGACTTTATTCAATTCTGAGTCAGTTTTGATCCCGATAAGGCATGGGATAAGGCATGGAACCACTAGAATGACCAATCTGACTCTGCCTGCAAATTTACCGTTACGTTGACATATAAGCGTTTTACAGCGTTTACAGCGCATTTGCAAAAAAATTATGCCAGATCGGATTGCTCCTCTAGGAGCCCTCTGATCAGGATCTGCTCTGTTCGTTTGCCAGTAGAATTTTTAGATCCGTTTTGTTGCCTTCTGTAATGGCCATAATGTTCCACCCTCCTCATTTCGTTACATATTAATATGACTATTATGCTCATAAATTGTCGGTGGTCACTGAAATTTGGAATGGATGTGGAGCGGGGAAAGGGCTAAGGTCAATCATATTACATGTAGTACTCCCTGTTATTATTTAAGTTGTCAGCATGTTAGCTATGTATCTGTGTGTTTCTCTGTTTGTTTATTAACTTATTGTTTATGATATACAGTTGAACTTCGATAGTTCGAACTCGGATAACGCAAACTACGGGACAACTCGAGGCGAATGTTTGGTCCTTCCGAAACTTGCGGTACAAGGTCGCTGTCATGTGTCGCTGCTGTGTTGGAGGCACACATTGCAGGTCTAAAGTAATGCTGAACGCTCATACTAGAGCCTTCAGCATTACTCTAGAAATGCACCAGACCTAGGGTTTAGGAAAGTGTCAGACCAGAAATCGGACGACTCGAATCTCTGTTGTATTGAGGTGGTTTATGTGGTTCCTTGTAGTTCGAGATACCGAGTTTAGCTGTACTTAAGAATAAGTCCATACACATGATGCATATTGATCTGTTTATTGTAAAGTTGTAATGAACAGGAATCTCTGAGGTTTTGTACCACTTTTCTACTTCTGACGGTGGATTTGTGTATGACTGTATAAAACTTAAGCAGATTACGTTCTTTGCCAGGTACCGCTTACGTTTGCAATCCAAACTGTTCTTCAAATTTAAGGTAATAGCCATTATACTTTCAGAAAGCACTGGTCGGTGGTACAAGAGCGCTTATCCACAGTCAGAGCAACTTAAACCTATTAACGTCAAAATGTATTTGTCTGCAGCATACTATCTTTGCTTATAGCTTTAACATATGCTCTGTCTTAGATTAGCTACAAGATTCCTTCCACATTATTAAGATCTACTGTTAATTGTACGCGGTGTGGTCTTTGGTGTATCATTAAATTAGTCAATGTCCCATCAGGATCCGGGCAGCATGCTAATGCCTGTCAAACGGCACTTATCATGTTACTTGTGTTTGGCGCGATATTGATGGCTATTAGATATAACACATAGCATTTTGCAGCATGAATTTAATGACATGTGTGTGTGTGTGTATGTTGTGCATATACACGCGTTTGTATCTGTGCATATGTATATGTGTGCATACTCATGAGTACGCCTGTATGTATATGCATATAATATATACACTTGTGTGTATGTTTAGTCAACCACACTTATTATACTTTTAATCAATTTAGTAGGCCTTTATAAGAGTATACTGTAATTGATATCTAGGTGGTCACTCTGCACTGCGTCTTTTCACATGAAAACAGCACACTCCGAGCAAAAGTAGCCAACTTTTATTTTTTCATTGCTACTGTAGCTATGCTTTTCTTCCTCTTTTTTCAGACTTATTTTATCTTTTTCTGCCTGGTTGCTCTCTTCACTGGAAATGTAGTCGGAGGAAGGGGTCAAAGGGTTAGGATTCTGCAAATAATTATTTTTACTTGCAGAATCCTTATTGCAATATGTATGTACACTTGGCTATTGGTGGAACAATTATACCTACTTTCATGATTTGAAATAACATGACGCATTATGTATGTAACCGTTCCACCATTATGCCATCGTATCGATGCAGGCTGCTGTTCAGTTTAACAGTTAATTTGATGTTTCTGTGTACAGTATATAAGTCTCAGTCATGTGCCTTTTCGTTATACGACAACATTCTGTCCACTGGTTCCTGTGCAAAGAATATAGTATATTCGCACCGTCGTCTTCGTCCCGGTGCAAACTATTTTAAGAATATTCAGTTTACTCACTATTGCCTTAGACTCTCAGGAACAGTAATTATGTGTGTATGGATCTTGTTCATTGCCAACTCGGGTGATGCTGCCCATGTTTTCTTATTATCAAGATTAGTATTAGCAGGCGATGTTCATCCAAATCCAGGACCCTCAGATCGAGTCAGTAGCTCTTTTTCCAGCGATATTTCACTCTCCACCACTATACATATTTCACGTTACTTTTCTGTTGTCCACTATAATGTCCAAAGCATTCTCCCTAAGCTCGACATACTTAGTGTAGAATTAAAGGAATTTGATATCCTTACATTTTCTGAAACATGGTTAAATAACACTGTCAATTCAGATGCTTTGCTTATTTCTTCATATCATAAACTTGAAAGAAAAGACAGGCTAGATGGACATGGAGGAGTAATAGTATATGTTAAGGACACTCTTGCATATAAGAGAAGGAATGATTTAGAAATCATCGGTGTCGAATGTGTCTGGATCGAAATAATGTTAGATAGAAACTCCGTTGTTTTAGGTGTGTTTTATAGGCCACCTAACTCCCGCGTCAGTTATCTTAAAATGATTGAGGACTCTATGAACTTGGCAATAAATTCGAAAATAAAAGAAATCATAATAACGGGTGATTTTAATATAAATATGCTCCAACACAGCTCTGCAAAGAAAATACATACCGTAAGCCAACAACTTGGTCTCTATCAGGTTATAGACGAACCTACTAACTATCATGATAACTCGTCATCCCTAATCGATTTAATGTTAATCAACAACAAATCTAGTTTAATTGCAAGTGGAGTGGGGGACCCCTTTTTAAATCAAGAACACAGATACCACTGTCCAATTTATGGTATTTTTAAATATACAAAGCCAAAGATCAAAACATATACTAGGCATATTTGGGACTACAATAGAGGAAACTTCGATCTTCTACGACAAAAAATAAGTGAAATTGACTGGACCAACCTGCAAGACGTCGACATTGATATATACACAAATAATGTAACACAAACAATTCTCCAACTTTCAAAGGAAAATATACCGAATAAAATGATTACAGTCAGACCATTAGAACCTCGTTGGATAACATCACACATAAAACGTAAGATCAGGGCTCGTAAAAGATTGTACCGAAAAGCTACGAGAACTAACACAGAACACGACTGGAATAAATTCAAGAAGCTACGTAATGAGATAGTTAATCTTATCCGTGAAGCGAAACATAACTATAATAAGAATATGGCGGACAAATTGGTTTCAAAAAGCACTTCACCTCGTTCATGGTGGAATGTCTTAAAGGCCTACATATCTCCCAAAGAAAAACATAACTTACCAGTTATTTATTTCAATAATATATCTGCATCAGAAGACTGTGATAAAGCTAACCTTCTCAATAGTTTCTTCGCTAGTCAAAGTATTCTAAATGATATAACTGTAACTGCCCCTCATGTTCCGTTTAGTTATCCCTCATTACCTGAAATTTCGTTTACACCGGACGAAGTTTGTTCAATACTTGGATGTCTACAAATAGGTAAATCCTCTGGGCCAGATGAGATAGATAATCGTATCCTACGATACCTCTCCCACGAACTTAGTGGTCCATTGTGTGATCTTTATAATAAATCTCTATCAGAAGGGGTATTCCCTTCTTCTTGGAAGGAAGCAAATGTTTGTGCAGTGCTTAGGAAAGGCGATCCCTCTCTAGTAAATAATTATCGCCCTATCTCTCTTTTAAGTAATTTAGATAAAGTCCTTGAGAGGCTAGTCTTCAAGCGTGTTTATAACTTTCTTCTTGACAAACATTTCTTTACACCTTTACAATCTGGTTTTGTCCCTGGAGACTCAACAGTTAATCAGATGACATTTATGTACAATACATTCTGTAAGGCTTTGGATGAAGGGAAAGAGATAAGAACTGTTTTCTTCGGCATAAGCAAAGCCTTCGATCGCGTTTGGCACAAGGGACTCCTAACTAAATTAAATGCAGCTGGCATAACTGGGTCACTGCTAAAGTGGTTTTCGAAATATCTCTCAAATAGAAGACAGCGTGTCATTATTCCTGGTGTCAAATCAGACTGGTTACCCATCCAAGCTGGTGTCCCACAAGGCTCCATTTTGGGTCCATTATTATTTCTAATTTACATAAATGACATAACCAAAGATATCCAATCAAACATTAGACTATTTGCTGATGACACTAGTCTTTACCTTATCGTTGAGCATCCACACGCCGCCGCAGTTACTCTAAATTCTGATACATATTGAAATAATTACAGAATGGTCTAAAGCTTGGCTGGTTACATTTAACCCAACAAAGACTGAATCTTTCGTTATGTCACGGAAAAGGCATAAAGCAAATCACCCTCCATTAGTAATGATGCAAGGGTATATAAAAGAGGTTGATTTCCATAAACATCTAGGAATATTTCTATCTAACGATGGTAACTGGCACAAACAAATCTAACAAATAACGGCGAAGTCCTGGAACAGACTAAATGCAATTCGCAAATTAAAGTTTTTGTTAGATCGAAAAACACTGGAGACTATCTATTTTAGTTTTATCAGACCTTTACTTGAGTATGCCGATGTTATTTGGGGAAACTGCTCTCGATATGAAAAAGAAGAACTCGATAAAATTCAAAATGAAGCAGCAAGAATTGTCACTGGGTCAACAAAACTTGTTTCGTTAATAAACCTGTATAAAGAAACTGGATGGGAATCTTTAGAATCAAGAAGGGAGAAACATAGGTTAATACTATTTTACAAAATGGTAAACGGATTATCACCTGCGTATCTCTCATCTTTAATCCCACCTACTGTTGCTGATTCATCTGTATACAATCTAAGAAATTCTAGAGACATTTAGGTGCCTTTCTGTCGCACTCAGCTTTATGCCAGATCCTTTCTTCCTTCAACTGTTGTCGCCTGGAATGCACTTTCTCCAAGTACACGAAATTCCGAATCCATAGCTTCCTTTATAAGAATAGTCTTAACGGAAAAAATACACCGAAACCACCGGCGTATTATTATATTGGTAACAGAGAAGCACAAATATACCATACGCGGCTGCGAACTAACTGTAGCTCTTTGAACCTTACACTTTTTCAAAAAGAAACATTGTTGACTCACCTCTTTGTCATTGTGGCGAAATTGAAAGCACAGAACACTATTTCTTTACATGTCCCTCATATCGACAATCCCGTGCAACTTTAATGAATGATATAAACCCTATTCAAACAGCTACAACCAAGTTATTTCTCTACGGCAATGAAACTATGTCATATGGCACAAATGTATTGATATTTTCAGCTGTACAGAAGTACATTGTTAGCACAAAAAGGTTTAAGTCTTAACATACATGCACAACAAACAGCGTGTCGATCTATTCAGTCTGCTCAATAAAAATAACCAAAGTACTTGATTTGCAACCCTCGTCCACCCCTTCTCCCGACTACCCCATTTCCCTCCTTCCTAACTGTTCTCCTGATTCTAGTCTCTTGACACTTTAGACTGTATATTAGTCTTACGGTACTGTATGTATATGTGTAGATTATTGTGTATTTTGTTAACGACTGCATCAATTAAATGTACCATACCATATGAGGAGAAGAACTCAATAAGCTTTTAGCTTTCGTTCTAATCCTATAGTGATACTCTGTTGATATCATGATTAATGTATACTTTTTCAAATAAAATATGTTTAAACTATATTATATATTATACTCAAACTGTCGATTTGATTATCATAGCGTTAATACATGAAACCAATCTAAACATAATTTGTTACTGAATATTGTATATATAGAGGATCTTACATGAGTGTTCTTGATTATTGGATTTATTAAATGAGTCTTTTTAAAACGATAAAAAACGAGCTTTAGCGAGTTTTTTTTATTGTTTTAAAAAGACGAATTTAATAAATCCAATAATCATGAACACGAATGAAAGATTCTATTTATAACATAACACACACACACATGTTATTTGCAGCCAATATTTCAGCAGTAACGTGGATTGTTATAAATTCTCCTTACATATAGAAATGATGAATGAAAGGTGTTATTAGGTTCGCTAGGTAACTGGGACAAAGTAGGTCCAAAATTAGTGCCAACAGTCCTTTGCCATCTATCGTGACTCAATCGTTGACAGGTAGGTCACCGTCCGCCAGTTTGTTTGTTTTGACAGCGCGTATGAATACAGTTCGGTCGTTCGAATGTTATTCACTAGTGAATATATGCCCGTGAATATCAAAAAAATAAATGATAGTGTTACGTCACGCTGAAGCCACGAGTTTCTTGTTTGGTGGTGTTTGGTGCGGTGTCATTTCGTGCTCTCCCTGTTTGACTATTTTTCCATATTATGTTATAAAACTATATATGACTCTCAATATCTGAGTCCACGCCTCTAAATGCCAGATAAAGTTGAGTTATTATAGCAAAGGACATACTATATCCACACGCAATATAACATTAATCATGTATATAAATTGTTACAACATACTGCATGTTTGGTTGTGAACCCTTTTACAGTTGGCAATCACGCTGGCCTCTTTGCATGTACGCCGACAAGAAAGGTTTAGTACTCTATGAAGGCGACCTCTTAAATCCAGAAATGGAAGGAGAACGTCGGATATCTGTACTATTCCATTTTTGTCGTACCCTTTATTACTTTTCTACAGTTACTCTGTTTGCAGCTCAATCATTGAGTACACTAGCGATAGGTGGATACAGTATGTTCAATTAAATGTTTTTTTGTTATACATGCACTTTACCACTGTATTTGCTGTCGCGGTTGTTGTAGATTAGTCGGAGAGGGGATACGTTTATTTACACTGTTTGTCTTTTAGGATGGGGATGGAATAAGGGTGAGGTTGGGCGCCCATAAACCGGTTTAAACCCCCGGTGACCTTTGTCACTGACCGTTCCAAGGCGGTACTTCCATCTTCCTCCTATTGTATGTTTGTTTTGTCTTTGTGCGTCTCTTGTTGTTTTTTCTACCCATGTACATTTGCTGTTTCCTTGTGTTGCTGTTCGGGCGAGTGTTTGTTCTGTATGTGGTATTTCCTGCATGACTCATTTTTGTACTTTTACACCAAAAAAAACATTCTCCCCGACGGGGAATTGAACCCCGGTCTCCCGCGTGACAGGCGGGGATACTCAACCACTATACTATCGAGGAGGTATAACATCGTTATACATACATTATTTCTTGTAGATTAAATGGTGTTTACATAACTTTTGAAAGTTACATTTATTCTATAACTTGAGTTACAGCCCTTTGGCTATCCGTACACTTTCGAACATTCACAGGGCGTTTCAGATATGACTGCCGAAGTCAGCTGAATACAGGTTCCAAGTTTGAGACATGCTGATTAAAGTTAATAATAGAATGATACAATTACTATGTACATTGTTATTTATATATCATTGACCACTTAAGTCAAATAGTATATTATCATTTACAGCAATAATATATATAGAATGTGTAAACATACGTTTGTATAATATGCTCCCCGACGAGGAATCGAACCCCGGTCTCCCGCATGACAGGGCGGGGATACTATCAACTACATAAAATTATACACTATCGAGGAGATACAATATTACTAATAGTAACAAAAACAACAATAATTATAATAGTTATAGTAATAATATATTTCATTTATTGGTGTATTTGTGATCACCTATACAGATAGTATGGCTCCAGATAAGTCGTCGCATCACAGTCCAAACTGTTTAATATTATGAACATGTTTCTGAAAAAAATATTTGCCATCAAACAAATGCTATGATGCAATACCGAGTAAGTCGATGTTTCATCTGGATCCAAACTGTTTACATAGGTGATTAGAGATAAGCCAATGGCAGCGAAAAAGTATTAACTTCCAAAAGAGACGTACATTGGTAATAATGAAAGTAACAAACGGTTTAAGGGTTAATCGAAAGCTACTGATATGTTTGTATTGTGATTATATTTGAGATCATTTGATAAGCATCCCCGGTTGCCACGAGGGAGACCAGGGATCGATTCCCCGTCGAGGAGCAGATTTGTTTTAGACAGTCTGTATATTAATGTGGTGAATCATACTATACATTATTACATGCGTTATACACAATGTATGTGAAAATGATACGAACAGTCTAGAGCACAGATGCCCTTTGCATGCTATGTCTCACCAACAAATACATTAGTTTTTTAATCACATGTCATAAGTATCTAATACATACCAAAATATAGTTGTCTGACACAGCCAAAAAAAACGTTATTTGCGCGAACACCCCTGCTCTATTATAATAAGTAAAAGGTATTCAACTCTGTCCGAAATCTGCTCAAAAATCGATGGGTTCATTCACTGCGATCGTCCTTGAAAGCTTATTTGACCACTGATTTCCATAAACTGTATTTCATTTATCAAGGAAATCATTACTCTTGATGAGCAGTCATCTAATTTTTCTCAGAATATTTACATGCTTTTACAACGAGTCGCCAAAGTGACAACCAACCTCTCTAGGACACAGGTTGACTCGGATGTTCGAAATAGAAACACGCTATAATTCAAGTCGAAACACCATATAACTGGTCTATAAGGCGTTGCCCCGGTCTGATAGCATGAATGGATATCGTGTATTCACATAATTATATTCTTCAAATAATAATCTTCTAAAAATCTCCACGAGCTTGAAATTGAAATCGGTGAAAGTCACTACTTTCGGAAAGTAATGACTTACAAACCGAAAGTAGTGACTTTCGCCGATATCTAAAAATCTCTACAATCTTGATATTGATATCGGCGAAAGTTTCGACTTGAATTATAGCGTATTTCTATTTCGAACCTCAGAGTCAACCTATGTCCTAGAGAGGTTGGTTGTCACTTTGGCGACTCGTTGTAAAAGCGTGTTAATATTCTGAGACAAAATAGATGACTGCTCATCAAGAGTGATGATTTCTTTGATAAATAAGACGCAGTTTATGGAAATCGGTGATCAGGTAAGCTTTCAAGGACGATCGCAGTGAATGAATCCATCGATGTTTTAGCAGATTTCGGCCGGAGTTGAATACCTTTTACTTATTATATGGAGCAGGGGTGTTCGCGAAAACAAATCATTTTTTGGTTGGGTCAGACAACTATCTTTTGGTATGTTTTAGATACTTATGCCATGTAATTATAAAAAATAATGTATTTGTGATGGGGTTGTTGTTGTTGTTGTTGATGATGATGAGACATAGCATGCAAAGGGCACATGTGGTCTAGAGCGGTATTTACCTTTTGACGCTAATTGTTTCTGTCGTTTGGTGCTTCTGTAATGTTCTATGTATCTTAATCTAATTTGTATGTCATTAACTTTTCCTGTGTTACAGACCGTTTCTAATTGATATCATTTATATCAGTATTTACATGTTATAGTTTTGTGTATTCTCTAGATATATAATCGATGTATAACTCTTGATGTATGGAGGTAAATAAAGCTCAACCAATGCCTGCTATTCTCGAAGTATTGACAATGGAAAGGAGCTGTCACAACTTACAGAAGGTGTGAAATGTTTAAGGGTTATTCATACAACCATTGTCGACAGGAAATTACATTATGATATACATTCAAACTATATCTCCTCGATAGTATAGTGTCCCCGCCTGTCACGCGGGAGACCGGGTTCAATTCCCCGTCGGGGAGAATGAATATTGTTTTGGGTAACCATATGATTAATTTCATAAATATGCGTTGCCTATAGTATGCGCAGTAGTCCGTAAATAATGTTGGCTAATGTTTGTCAAATTTGGTCAATAATATAAGTTCAATGAACGTTGGCATGGCTGTCGCCTTAATTGAACCATTTGGTCGATCAGATTTGAATCAAATATCAAAAGAGAACAGAAATATTTGTTATACAGTAAAACTCATATAAACCGGGCATTAAATTTAGTAAAATTATCGGTCTTTGGGACAGGTGGCAGCTTAATGCAGCTCCTAGCTCCTCTAGGAGCTTTCTTAATGACTTTCATCCTGCATTAAGCAGCCACCTGCCCAAAGTATCTAAATTCCACTCTACTAGAATACCAGTTCAGAGGGGTTTTACTGTATACTGAAAAGAAGTATATGGCAAGGAAACCCAGCGTATAAATGCTGAAGAAGACAGAATTCCATGTGTTTGACATCGAAGTCCCCGTTGTTATTGCCGATGTATAAATGTTTATTTTGGGTGCGTTTTTCGAAATAGGCCAAACATATTTTGTTAGGCAAATGTTTGTTGTATTTGTGCCATTCTTATAGTGTTTCTTTTCTTGAATTTGTTGTAGTATTGTATATTACATGTCAAAGTTCTTTTGATGTCAATATCACTAGAAGTGTTACATGCCCATGTTTTATATTTACCAAAAATATATATAATGTACATGTATATGATTAATGATATATTGCTTATGGATATAGTGTGTGCTTTACTATAACAACTCACCTTTATCTGTCATTGTGAGGCATATCTATAGATATTGAACACCTGTCCGTGTGTCAGAGAGGCATATATACACACTTCAGTAAATCAGTAACAAGTTATGTTTAGATTATCTTATCAAAACGACAGTTTCAGTATAATAAAGTATAATATTATGATATGAACCTAGTATAATATGAATATAATATCATATAACATATTATAACGTAAAATAATATAATTTAACATAATGAATTTTAATATAAAATGGTGTAATATAATTTGATATAATATATGACAAATCATGATGATACTAGTAAAACTGTAAAGTTTCACCATGATAATGATATCAATATTGATCACAATAACAAACTTTCAATAACAAAAACACAATTACATTGTTGTTGCGGAGGATGTTGGTGGTGATAATTGATGATAATAGTATGATCGATGTTGATGAACTGCTGTTTCTTATCAAGATTCGACTCGACTGTTCGACCTCTCTGAAGATGACGGAAACTTAATATCAGAATTGAAATAGGCAACGTTCATTGCATACGAACATTACTTAGTTTTAAAACAACGTTGTCCGCTGGAACGACATATCTAACAAAATGTGTAATAAGTGGTATGCGTGTATCTGGTTTCAGCCCGGTAAAATGTCATTCAACTGAATGAAACTTTCTCATGATAAAGACGACGGGGGAAGGATTTTTACGTCCTAGTGTTTGTGATCGTTTTTCAGTAAATGACATAAGTTTGGTTAACGGTATTAAACTTATGTTTATGAAACTAACATCATGAACTGTTACACCAAAAAGATTCATTCTCCCCGACGGGGAATTGAACCCCGGTCTCCCGCGTGACAGGCGGGGATACTCACCACTATACTATCGAGGAGGTATAGGTATATTACTGTAATACATAACTTCTTGTTGATGAAATGATGAAAGGGTGTTTAGATAACCCTTAAAAGTTACACTTCTTCTAGAACTTGAGTTTTCTCCCTTTTGTTTATCAATATCACATATGATTTCCCAAGACTAGTGGATACAGCTTTAAATCGAACCCCGGTCTCCCGCGTGACGGGCGGGGATACTTGCCACTATACTATCGAGGAGATACAATATTGCAAACTACAATACGTATACTAATAGATAAAGTAATAATATATTTCATTTATTGGCGTATCTGTGATCACCTATACAGATAGTGTGGCTCCAGATAAGTCGTCGCACCAGGGTTCAAACTGATGTTATGAACATGTTTCTGGAACTTGTATTTTTCATCAAACAGATATGATGCAATGCCGGGTTAGTCGATGTCTCATCTGGATCCAAACTGTTTTCATAGCTGATAAGTGTTATGCAAATATTAGCGAAATAGTTCAGTTTTATCTTCCAAAAGGGTGATTGGTGATAATGAAAGTATCACGCAGTTTAAGGTTAATCGAAAACTACTGATATGCTTGTATTGTGATTCTATTTGAGATAATTTGATAAGTATCCCCGCATTCCACGAGGGAAACCTGGGTCCGGGTCCACGTCGAGGAGCAGATATGTTTTACACATTCTGTATATTAATGCGGTAAATCATAATATACATAATTACATATATACAATGTATGTGAAAATGACACGAATAGTCTAGAGCGGTATTTACCCTTTTGACGCTAATCGTTTCTCCTTTTCAATTGTATAGGATCAATATTACAAAGTTAAATATATAATATATGTACATAGTTTAATTGAATACTTTACTATAAATAGTAACAAAATTGCCGTAGAAAAATGTCATTACGGAGTCATATGACCAATCCATATTTTCTCAAAATGACTATGTTCAGTATTATGTTTTTGTATGTATACATGTATTTGGAAATAAAATATGTTTAAACTAAGTGTAACTTTTAAGAGTTATCTAAACACTATTTCATCTATTAGAAAGTGTGTATGTATTACAGTGTTTTACCAATACTTCCTCGATAGTATAGTGGTGAGTATCCCCGCCTGTCACGCGGGAGACCGGGGTTCAATTCCCCGTCGGGGAGGATGTATATTTTTTGTGTAACAATTTTATGTTAGTTTCATAAACATAAGTTTAATAACGTAAACAAAAAACTATTTGACATTGTTTAACTTATAAAATTTGTTTTAGAGCTCCTGATGAATGACGTGAAATTATGACGTCATAACTATCAGTTTTGAATAACATAAACTCAGTCAGGTAGTACCGATCAATACAAACAGAGAAATTGATTTGTTATAGAACCTTACGACTGTATAAACGACGTCAAAACTCTTTCTTCGGCCATGTTTGAATAGATCTAGATATATGTTGCCAACATCAACGTACTGCACGTGAAAACGATCGTGGGCCGATTATGGATAATCGGCCTACCGTGAACTTATGGATTGGTCACATGACTCCGTAATGACAGTTTTCTTCAATTTGAGTTATCTCCCTTTGGTTATCATATTCACAGGACGTTTGAAATATGACTTCATGTGTTTACCGTCTTCTATGTTGTGGAAAAGTCCGGCGGGGATACCTTTATTTACACTATTTGTTAAGCTAGGGTGACTTTGAGATAAGTCTGGGGTTAGGACGTCCGTAAACCGGTTTAAACCCCCAGTGGTGATTTTGCTACTGACCGTGCCAAGGCGGTACTCTCTTTGTCACCCTTAAATTTGTTTGTCTCGTGTATTTGTGCTTTTGCACATATTTGGAACAAAGTTCACTTTGTAAACATCCTGTTTGATTCTCGATGCTGCAGATTGTAAGTAAACATGTTTTAACATTATATACTCCCCTTTACCATTGCCTCTGTACTCCTTATTTACAAAATTGTTTTCTTACCTTGCCATTCAGAGAATTTACCCCAGAATACACCAGCACTCATGCTCCAGAAGGCCAATATTGGTCTCCCCACCCAACTAGTCGTAAGCATGAAAATACACATGGGTAAAGCCGAAGGTCCGGTTTGCCGTAACAAGCTTGTACTACTGTACCTCTGCTCTTTACTGTTAGCAGAATCATATGCACCTGAACCAAATCCCGGACCTAGAACACTAAAGTTTCCATGGGCCATCTGTAGCAAAGCATTCAAGTGGACTACAACTTGTGTGTGTTGTGATACATGTGACAGCTGGTATCACCAAGAATGCATGCCAATTACAGCTGGGAATGTGTTCATTGTGGGCTCCCTAACTACTCTACAGGTATATTTGACACACCACTCTTTGACACCAGCAATAGCTTTGCCAATCTAAGTGATACCTCAAACATAGACGGTGAGTTCAGTTTCACATGCCTAAATGCCACTTCATCGCCACAACGAAGACACCAAAGCTCAACAACTGCTAACCAGGGTGGAAAAAGACTTGACTTGCCACGTAGAGTCCTAACTGTGAACTGTCAGTCCATAAAGAGCCCCGGTAAAAAAGCACAGTTAGAGAACATGATTGTCTTTACACAAGCAGACATCATCATAGGAACAGAATCCTGGTTAGACAACAGCATTAAGTCTTCTGAAATATTGCCACCACACTTCAAACACTATCGACGTGACCGCCAAAGTGGATCACAGGGAGGCAGGGTGTTCATTCTTGACTCTGACACATACTCAAGCAATGAACCAGCCTCAAGCCCAATAGAAGAACCAGTGCCAGCAGCTCATAGACATTTCTAGAGATGCCTTCTTTGAGCAAGTTGTTGACAAGCCAACACGAATCACGGAGTACACAACCTTTTAGACCTATTTTTCACAAATAACAAATCACTAATAAGCCGCTGTGAAGTTCTTCCAAGCATAGCTGACCATGAAGCTGTATTCATCGAGTCAAGCCTTCGTCCTCTGAAGGTAAAGAAAGCACCTAGGAAGATCCTTCTGCATAAAAGAGCCGACTATGAAGGAATACGAAACGAACTTTCCACCTACTTAGCCAAGTTCACCAAGGAGCCAACATCTCAGTCAATGACACATGGAACATTTTTGAAAAGAAACTCAAATCTCTAATCAGAAAGTTTATTCCAACAAAAACAATCTCCAATAATAAGACACACAAACCTTGGATTACCAAAAGCATCAAATCCATCCAGCGAAAAAGAAATAAATTGTATTCAAAACGGAAAACTACAAACAAGTCAAAAGACAGGAAACATTACCAACAAGTACGAAGTGAGACACAGAAAATGGAACGACAAGCCTACTGGCATTACACCGAAGACTTGATCGAAGTCGGTGACCCAGACAACGACCAGCAACCACCAAAGCAGAAACGTTTCTGGAACTATATCAAGTCGCTGAGAAAGGATAACTGCGGGGTATCTCCTCTGAAGGATAAAGGCAGACTGTTTAGCGAACCATCTGACAAGGCAACCATCCTAAACAAGCAGTATCAATCTGTTTTTACCAAACAAGACAATTCCAACATTCCTACACCTGAGGGTGACCCATTCCCTTCCATGCCATATCATAACTGAAGGCATCCTCACCTTACTAAGGAAACTAAATCCACAGAAGGCAAATAGACCAGATATGATCCCAGCGCGCATTCTCAAAGAGATGTCTGATGAATGTGCACCATATCTGTGCATCCGATGGTTTCCGCAAATAAAAGCTTTCCTACTTGACTTATTCGAGTACATGTACATTTATTGTGAATCTCGTGAAAAACATTTGAAACAGGTTTATCGAAGCTAAATATATCCTTTTAGTGACGTAGGAATATTCACATTTTGACAGGTCAAAACACAGGCCAATAACATAATTAAATATTACCTACTGTTACACATAGGTTTTGTTTACATTATTATGAAACTAACATTATCATTACACAAAAAATATTCTCCCCGACGGGGAATTGAACCCCGACTCCCGCGTGACAGGCGGGGATACTCACCACTATACTATCGAGGAGGTACAGGTATAACACCGTGATACATAGTAATTTCTTGTAGATGAAAGGGTATTTAGATAACTCTTGAAAGTAACACTTCTTCTGTGCCTCTCGTTGGTTATCAGTACACCTATGAACATTCACAGGACGTTTGAGTATAATTCACCAATAACCAATACCGTGTTTTATGAGACATGTACTATTAAAAATATGCGTTTATTGTAGATACTTTAACCTTTAGCCTGCTGGGCAAATTGTTTTACAGAATTTCTAACCAACTACATTTGCAAAATTCAAGCTATAATAAATTTGTCTACCAAAATACAATCAGGGTGTCATACAGTTTGGATCCTGATGAGACGCAAACAAACGTTAACGTTTTGGTGGTGGTTGCGTCTTGTATGTGGCTTTGCCTGCTTGACAGTACTACCTTTTCATTCACAAGTTAGGTGGATACAGGTTTAAATTTAAAGACATCCTTAGTAACGCTTATAGAAAAATCATTTTATTCCTATGTACATCATTGACCACATCGTCAAACATTTTATTATGATTTGCCGCAATATAGATTGTTTAAAAAAAATGCTCCCCGACGGCGAATCGAATCTCGGTCTTTCGCATGACAGGCGGGGATACTTACCACTTTACTATTGAAGGGATACAATATTGCAAACAACAATAATAATACTCATAATAATAGTTTTAGTATTAATATTATTCATTTATTGTCGTACCTATGATGACCTATACAGATAGTGTGCCTCCAGATAAGTCGTCGCTCCAGGGTCCAAAGCGTTTGCTGTTATGAACATGTTTCTGAAAAGTGTCAGTCTGTTTTTGATGCGAGAAAGGATTTTTACATCTTGGTGTTTGTGTTCGAAGTTCAATAAAATGTATAGTTTTTGTTTACGGTACAAAACGTGTGTTTATGAAATTATTGTCCTTTTTTTACCTGTCAAAATTTAAATGATTAAATGCATGCTGAACACGCCTTATATAGCTTCGGTTGATATCGATTGTTTCCGCTAATTAAAGCTTTCCTACTTGGCTTATTCGAGTACATGTACATTGATTGTGAATCTCGTGAAAAACATTTAAAACATAGCTTTATCGAAGCTAAATACATCCTTTTAGTGAAGTAGTAATATTCTAATTTTGACAGGTCAAAAACACAGGACAATAACATAATTAATTATTACTTACTGTTTCACATAGGTTTTGTTTACATTATTATGAAACTAACATTATCATTACACAAAAAATATTCTCCCCGACGGGGAATTGAACCCCGGTCTCCCGCGTGACAGGCGGGGATACTCGCCACTATACTATCAAGGAGGTATAGGTATAATACCGTGATACATACTAATTACTTGTAAATGAAAGGGTATCTAGATAACTCTTGAAAGTAACACTTCTTCTGTGCCTCTCGTTGTTTATCAGTACACCTATGAACATTCACAGGATGTTTGAGTATAATTCACCAATAACCAACACCGTGTTTTATGAGACGTACTATTAAAAATATGCGTTTATTGTAGATACTTTAACCTTTAGCCTGCTGGGCAAATTATTTTACAGAATTTCTAACCAACTACATTTTCAAAATTCAAGCTATAATAAATTTGTCTACCAAAATACAATCAGGGTATCAAACAGTTTGCATCCTGATGAGACGCAAACAAACGTTAATTGTCGATTTTGGTCCGCTCGAGCGAGGTTGGAAACTGATATTTGGTTCAATCCGATAAAAATGTCATTCTGATGAAGTCATGGGAAAAAGATTGAGGACGGAATTTTGTCACATGTTAGAATTTTTGACATAGTTTTTTTACGGTATTAATCGTATCCATATGAAACTAGTTGTTACACAAAAAATCACTTTCTCCCCGACGGGGAATTGAACCCCGGTCTCCCGCGTGACAGGCGGGGATACTCACCACTATACTATCGAGGAGGTATGATTATGTCACCGTAATACATGTACATACAACATTTTAGATAACTCTTGCAAGTTACATTCGTTCTATAATTTGAATTACCTCCATCTCATGCATTTGGTCATTAGTAATAGACATAGGACGTTTGAAATATGACTTCCCACTTCAGGTGAATAAAGATTAAAGACATGCTGAGTAAAGTTTATAAAAAATAGTTTTTCCTTTCGCTTGAGAATATCATCATAAAGGCGTTGTCTGATCAGTGTCTGCTCCGTTTGCTTATTATATTATTATATATATAGCTCGAACAATTTGACCTGGACCCTCACCTTTATGTGCGTGTGCGTGTGCGTGTGCGTGTGCGTGTGCGTGTGCATGTGCGTGTGCGTGTGCGCGCGTGCGTGCGTGCGTGCGTGCGTGCGTGTGTGTGTGCGTGCGTGTGTGTGTGCGTGTGTGTGTGTGTGTGTGTGTGTACGTGTGCGTGTGCGCGTGTGTGCGTGCGTGCGTGCGTGCGTGCGTGTGTGTGTGTGTGATGCTATCTATCGATGGTTTGGTGATGGTTACGTCTTGTATGTGGCTTTGCCTGCTTGACTTTACTACTTTTTCATTTATATGTTCTTCATTTAGTGTAGCTATGAGAATATAAACGTGTCATTATGAATGTAAGGTGTAAATCGCACTGATCCTTGTTTACACCACTATCAGTGGACTATGATACTATAAAGCACTGCTAATGCGACCTGTTCGATTACTTGTATAAATGTGGCACTTTGTACAAGTGATTGCTTAATACAGCATGGTGGTATTGCTGAAGACTCACGATGAAGGTCGCAGCTGTGACATCGTGCTGCATTGTGGGCCCGTCTGTGTTTGAAGATTACCGTAACGCTTAGACAAATATTGCATCGGTGATATCTTAAATGTGCTCATTATGAATATATACACATGTGTGTGCACTATATATCAAGGATGATATGGATAATAATTGTAAATATCAGGATACTTGTTTAAACTCATATCATATTACTTTGCCTTGTATTTTATAGGTATAGGTATAATTGTATGTATTTAAATTTCTTGTTTGTATGTTTAACTCTTCAACATTTGGATGAAATAAAGATATAAACTACACAATTGAATATGTATGTGTATTGTTGTGCATTGGGCCATATACACAGCTACAGATAAAGGTGAGTACCCCAATACTAAAGTCGTCCCTTCTCCACAAAACCCTATACTGTGATCACTCTTTAGAATCGTCTCAAAGCGAGTGATCACATTAGAGGGTTTGGTGAAAAAATTTACACATCGTATCTTGAGCTCTGCATGACATAGATGTTCATACTACAATATAATACATAGGACGTATAATACGTATACTCCACGTAGCGGTTGAACGAACGATATAAACATCAAACATGTACACATATAATGAGATCATATTGGCATAAAATACGCATTGGCATCAAATACACATATTGACAAATACACATATATAACGCACATATGTGTATTGGCATATAATACACATATGAACATATTTACAAAAAATACGCTGGCATCAAATAGAAACATTTGCATAAAATGCACACTGGCATCAAATACACATATGGCATAAAATACACAATGGCATCAACTACACATAATCGCATATAATAAACATTTAGGCATAAAACACATATTCATAATTGTCTGTAAAATTAGGTCGAGTGATAACCTATACAAACAGTTTGGATCCATATGACACGTCGAGTAAGGAGACTTCTAATCAGAATCCAAACTTACAGACCCATAACTAGACCTATTTGTTGATGGCTGTTTAAGAATTGTTCTACTGTAATACATATACATACAGTATACACTGTTATACTTATGCTAATACAATCGTTTCCAGCATTAAAGTTATTATCAAATGTAAATACCGTGTTCTTCTGTCACTATGACAGAAAACCCATAATGGAATTTTATATTCATTGTAACTTTGCTCAGAGAACCAACTATAGTTTTATATTATACAGTGTATGGTTGAGCAATGTATGTTCTATTATGATACTGTGTGATTATGTGATGACTAGTATTGGTCTTCAATATCATTTCAATGTGCAGTAACGTACAACAATGGAGAACGACACAGAACCACGATTTGTACATGACACACCCCTTTGAAATAACTTCCAGTACTAACGCTATAAGAATCAAAACGACAGTTTGAGTATAATATATAATATGATATTGTCTATGATAAAACTAGTTAGTACTAGTCTTATGTTAATGAAACTAACATTATGAATTATTACACCAAAATTACATTCTCCCCGACGGGGAATTGAACCCCGGTCTCCCGCGTGACAGGCGGGGATACTCACCACTATACTATCGAGGAAGTATATGTACTACGCCGTAATACATACATACTATCTTGTAGATAAAAGAGAGTTTAGATAACTCTTGAAAGTTGCACTTCTTCCATAACTTTAGTTACCTCCCTTTGGTTATCACAGGTCGTTTGAAATATGACTTCCCAAGTCAGGTGAATACAGGTTTAACTTTAAAGACATGAGTAAATCTTATACAAAAGTGATTCATTTTCTAAGTACCTTGATATTTGTAGATCATTGACCACCAACGTCAAACATTATATTATGATTTACCGCAACAATATACAGAATGTTTAAAAGTATATATGCTCCCCGACGGGGAATCGAACCCGGTCTTCCGCGAGACATGATATTTATATTATCTTCCTGTATTAACGCTATAAGAATCAAAAGGACATTTTGAATATAATATTATTATTATGTTAATCTAGTATTATATGTTTATCATATAATATAGCATATTTTAACGGAATATTATATAATATAACATAATTTATTATAATATAAAATGGTATAATATAATTTGGTATACTATATAGCAATTCATGATATTACTAGTAAAACTGTAAAGTTTCATCATAATAAAAATATCAGTATTGATCACTATCACAATATTTTCAATAACGAAAACAATTTTAATCACTAAGAATTGTGGCTTTGTTGTGGAGGATGTTGGTGATGATGATTGATGAAAATAGTATGATTCATGTTGATAAACCGCTGTATCTAATCAAAATTCCACTCGGCTGGTGGACTCCCTGAAGATGAAGGAAACTTTATTTCAGAATTGAAACAGGCAACGTTCAATGCATACGGACATTGGTTTTTAAAACAACGTGATCTACTGGAGCGACATATCTAACAAAACTGTGTAATAAGTGGTATACATGTATCTGGTTTCAGTCCGATAAAAATGCCATTCTACTGAATGAAACTTTCTCATGATAAAGACGACTGAGGAAGGAATTAATCCTCTAAGTGTTTCATCGAGTTTCACTAAAATGGCATCGGTTTTGTTTACGGTATTAGTGTTATGTTAATGAAACTAACATTATAAATTGTTACATCAAAAACAAACATTCTCCCCGACGGGGAATTGAACCCCGGTCTCCCGCGTGACAGGCGGGGATACTCACCACTATACTATCGAGGAAGTATATGTACTACGCCGTAATACATACATACCATCTTGTAGATAAAAGAGAGTTTAGATAACTCTTGAAAGTTGCACTTCTTCCATAACTTTAGTTACCTCCCTTTGGTTATCACAGGTCGTTTGAAATATGACTTCCCAAGTCAGGTGAATACAGGTTTAACTTTAAAGACATGAGTAAATCTTATACAAAAGTGATTCATTTTCTAAGTACCTTGATATTTGTAGATCATTGACCACCAACGTCAAACATTATATTATGATTTACCGCAACAATATACAGAATGTTTAAAAGTATATATGCTCCCCGACGGGGAATCGAACCCGGTCTTCCGCGAGACATGATATTTATATTATCTTCCTGTATTAACGCTATAAGAATCAAAAGGACATTTTGAATATAATATTATTATTATGTTAATCTAGTATTGTATGTTTATCATATAATATAGCATATTTTAACGGAATATTATATAATATAACATAATTTATTATAATATAAAATGGTATAATATAATTTGGTATACTATATAGCAATTCATGATATTACTAGTAAAACTGTAAAGTTTCATCATAATAAAAATATCAGTATTGATCACTATCACAATATTTTCAATAACGAAAACAATTTTAATCACTAAGAATTGTGGCTTTGTTGTGGAGGATGTTGGTGATGATGATTGATGAAAATAGTATGATTCATGTTGATAAACCGCTGTATCTAATCAAAATTCCACTCGGCTGGTGGACTCCCTGAAGATGAAGGAAACTTTATTTCAGAATTGAAACAGGCAACGTTCAATGCATACGGACATTGGTTTTTAAAACAACGTGATCTACTGGAGCGACATATCTAACAAAACTGTGTAATAAGTGGTATACATGTATCTGGTTTCAGTCCGATAAAAATGCCATTCTACTGAATGAAACTTTCTCATGATAAAGACGACTGAGGAAGGAATTAATCCTCTAAGTGTTTCATCGAGTTTCACTAAAATGGCATCGGTTTTGTTTACGGTATTAGTGTTATGTTAATGAAACTAACATTATAAATTGTTACATCAAAAACAAACATTCTCCCCGACGGGGAATTGAACCCCGGTCTCCCGCGTGACAGGCGGGGATACTCACCACTATACTATCGAGGAAGTATATGTACTACGCCGTAATACATACATACTATCTTGTAGATAAAAGAGAGTTTAGATAACTCTTGAAAGTTGCACTTCTTCCATAACTTTAGTTACCTCCCTTTGGTTATCACAGGTCGTTTGAAATATGACTTCCCAAGTCAGGTGAATACAGGTTTAACTTTAAAGACATGAGTAAAGCTTATAGAAAAGTGATTCAATTTCTAAGTACCTTGATATTTAAAGATCATTGACCACCAACGTCAAACATTATATTATGACTGACCGCAACAATATACAGAATGTTTAAAAGTATATATGCTCCCCGACGGGGAATCGAACCCCGGTCTTCCGCGAGACATGATATTTATATTATCTTCCTGTATTAACGCTAAGAATCAAAAGGACATTTTAAATATAATATAATTTTATATTAATCTAGTATTATATGAATATCATATAATATAACATATTTCAACGTAATATTATATAATATAACATAATTTATTATAATATAAAATGGTTTAATATAATTTGGTGTACTATATAGCAAATCATGATATTACTAGTAAAACTGTAAATTTTCATCATAATAAGAATATCAGTATTGATCACTGTCACAATATTTTCAATAACTAAAACAATTTTAATCACTAAGAATTGTGGCTTTGTTGTGGAGGATGTTGTTGATGATGATTGATGAAAATAGTATGATTCATGTTGATAAACCGCTGTATCTAATCAAAATTCCACTCGGCTGCTGGACTCCCTGAAGATGAAGGAAACTTTATTTCAGAATTGAAACAGGCAACGTTCAATGCATACGGACATTGGTTTTTAAAACAACGTGATCTACTGGAGCGACATATCTAACAAAACTGTGTAATAAGTGGTATACATGTATCTGGTTTCAGTCCGATAAAAATGCCATTCTACTGAATGAAACTTTCTCATGATAAAGACGACTGAGGAAGGAATTAATCCTCTAAGTGTTTCATCGAGTTTCACTAAAATGGCATCGGTTTTGTTTACGGTATTAGTGTTATGTTAATGAAACTAACATTATAAATTGTTACATCAAAAACAAACATTCTCCCCGACGGGGAATTGAACCCCGGTCTCCCGCGTGACAGGCGGGGATACTCACCACTATACTATCGAGGAAGTATATGTACTACGCCGTAATACATACATACTATCTTGTAGATAAAAGAGAGTTTAGATAACTCTTGAAAGTTGCACGTCTTCCATAACTTTAGTTACCTCCCTTTGGTTATCACAGGTCGTTTGAAATATGACTTCCCAAGTCAGGTGAATACAGGTTTAACTTTAAAGACATGAGTAAAGCTTATAGAAAAGTGATTCAATTTCTAAGTACCTTGATATTTATAGATCATTGACCACCAACGTCAAACATTATATTATGACTGACCGCAACAATATACAGAATGTTTAAAAGTATATATGCTCCCCGACGGGGAATCGAACCCCGGTCTTCCGCGAGACATGATATTTATATTATCTTCCTGTATTAACGCTAAGAATCAAAAGGACATTTTAAATATAATATAATTTTATATTAATCTAGTATTATATGAATATCATATAATATAACATATTTCAACGTAATATTATATAATATAACATAATTTATTATAATATAAAATGGTTTAATATAATTTGGTGTACTATATAGCAAATCATGATATTACTAGTAAAACTGTAAATTTTCATCATAATAAGAATATCAGTATTGATCACTGTCACAATATTTTCAATAACTAAAACAATTTTAATCACTAAGAATTGTGGCTTTGTTGTGGAGGATGTTGTTGATGATGATTGATGAAAATAGTATGATTCATGTTGATAAACCGCTGTATCTAATCAAAATTCCACTCGGCTGCTGGACTCCCTGAAGATGAAGGAAACTTTATTTCAGAATTGAAACAGGCAACGTTCAATGCATACGGACATTGGTTTTTAAATCTAACAAAACTGTGTAATAAGTGGTATACATGTATCTGGTTTCAGTCCGATAAAAAGGCCATTCTACTGAATGAAACTTTCTCATGATAAAGACGACTGAGGAAGGATTTTTTCTTCTAAGCCTTGTTTGATCGAGTTTCACTAAAATGGCATCGGTTTTGTTTACGGTGTTAGGCTTATGTTAATAAAACTAACATTATAAATTGTTACACCAAAAATAAACATTCTCCCCGACGGGGAATTGAACCCCGGTCTCCTGCGTGACAGGCAGGGATACTCACCACTATACTATCGAGGAAGTATATGTACTACGCCGTAATACATACATACTATCTTTACTGTGGTGGAAGCTGTACGGCCGAAAATGTTTAGACTTTTCTAAGATGGCGGACAAAACGGAGGCTGAAAGGTAAGCATCACATTTTTACACTGTTTAAACTATGTAGATTTTTCTTTCAGTCATTTAATTGGTGCCATAACACAGAATTATAACGCCCGTCAGCAGCGGCGTACCCCCTTATGGTTCATGTTTGTGTGTAAGGCTCAAAATCTTCGGTAAACTTTGCAGAAACTGAAAGTCAGAAATCGAATCGAGAAGGAGGTTATATTTTGCCTCATTGTAAGCTTACCAACTACGCTAAACATGTTCTAACATTGCGGATATATGCATCTGAGCCCGATATTAACGTTGAGTTACCTAGTTTGTGGCACAGGTCTACATTTTGTCTTTTGGAGACGTTTGAAAATAATGTCGAGTGTACGGTTTAGCCATTAGAGGTAAAAGTGCACTGTACGGTTTAAATCCGATTTTTATGCCCCCAAAGGCGGGCATATAGTAATCGCATTGCCCGTCCTTCCGTCTGTCCATCTGTCCGTCCGTCCGTCTGTCCTTCCATCCCAAATTCATGTCCGGTCTGTAACTTCTTCATTTATCAATGGATTTCAATATAACTTGCCACAAATGTTCACCAGACAGAGACGATGTGTCGCGTTCAACTCCCTGGTCCATGGGTCAAACGTCAAGGTCACATGGTACAATTACTTTGTCACAAATTTCGTGTCCGGTCTGTAACTTCTTCATCTATCAATGGATTTCAATATAACTCGCCACAAATGTTCACCACACAAAGACGATGTGTCGCGCGTTCGACTCCCTGGTCCATGGGTCAAAGGTCAAGGTCACAGGGTACACTTACTTTGTCACAAATTTCGTGTCCGGTCTGTAACTTCTTCATCTATCAATGGATTTCAATATAACTTGGCACAAATGTTCACCACACAAAGACAATGTGTCGCGTTCAACTCCCAGGTCCATGGATCAAAGGCCAAGGTCACAGGGTACAATTACTTTGTCACAAATTTCGTGTCCGGTCTGTAACTTCTTCATCTATCAATGGATTTCAATATAACTGGGCACAAATGTTCACCACACAAAGACAATGTGTCGCGTTCAACTCCCAGGTCCATGGATCAAAGGCCAAGGTCACAGGGTACAATTACTTTGTAACAAATTTCGTGTCCGGCCTGTAACTTCTTTATCTATCAATGGATTTCAATATAACTTGCCACAAATGTTCACCACACAAAGACGATGTGTCGCGTTCAACTCCCAGGTCCATGGGTCAAAGGTCAAGGTCACAGGGTAAAATAACTTTGTAACAAATGTCGTGTCCGGTCTGTAACTTCTTCATATATCAATGGATTTCAATATTACTTGCCACAAATGTTCACCACACGAAGACGATGTGTCGCGTTCAACTCCCTGGTCCATGGGTCAAAGGTCAAGGTCACAGGGTACAATTACTTTGTCACAAATTTCATGTCCAGGTCCAATGGTCAAAGATCAAGGTCACAGGGTACAATTACTTTGTAACAAATTTCGTATCCGGCCTGTAACTTCTTTATCTATCAATGTATTTCAATATAACTTGGCACAAATGTTCACCACACAAGGCCGATGTGTCGGGTTCAACTCCCAGGTCCATGGGTCAAAGGTCAAGGTCACAGGGTAAAATAAATTTGTAACTAATTTTGTGTCCGGTTTGTAACTTTTTTTTATCTATCAATGGATTTCAATATAACTTGGCACAAATGTTCACCACACAAAGACGATGTGTCGTTTTCATCTCCCAGATCCATAGGTCAAAGTTCAAGGTCACAGGGTACAATTACTTTGTCACAAATTTCGTGTCCGGTCTGTAACTTCTTTACATATCAATGGATTTCAATATGATTTGGCACAAATGTTCACCATACAAAGATGATGTGTCGCTTTCAACTCCCTGGTCCTTGGGTCAAAGGTCAAGGTCACAGAATACAATTACTTTGTCACACATTTCGTGTCTGGTCTGTAACATCTTTATCTAAAGACGATGTGTGACGATGTGACCAGCTCCCTGGTCCATATGTCAAAGGTCAAGGTCACAGGGTACAATTACTTGTTTATCTGTGAATGGATTTCAAAGGAACCTGACACAAATGTTCACCACACAAAGACGATGTGTCAACTCCCTGGTCCATGGGTCAAATGTCAAGGTCACAGGGTACAATTTTTGGGGCATTTGTCACGTGACTGTGACATCTCTTGTTTTTGTACGGTTTAGCCATGATTTTCTTTCGAAAAACTGGACGGTTTAGACCCAAACAAATGCTACCATTTGAATCTGCGCCGTAGGTCTAGATAGTATAATCCCAACTATTTATTATGGATCTTCCTTCATGCAATGCATGTTTGCGATTATGACAGCATATCACAGACAATTAGGATCGAGATCAGAAGCACAGTATATAATTGGTTTATTTTTAAATATTTGCATGAATATTGTAATGATAACACAAAGGAAAAGAAACGGATGGAAACGAAAACAAAACTGCTTATTGTGTTTCTCCCCCATCACCGTAACAACTGCACTCGCTTTATGCAGAAATGACTGCCCGTTATTGTGCTATATTAATTGTACTGAAAAACTAATTAAATTAATTAAGCAGGATATATCAGTTTATACAAAAACTTTTTGAGAAAGATACTTCAGAATAAAAGAAAAATAAATAAATAAAAGAAACAAAAAAGGAAACGAAGGTTGACACATATATGTAGAGAGGTCTAGGATTCTGAGCAGTACAAGCACATTCGAAAGAAGGTGAGCGTTACCGAGTTTATTAGAATCGTTTTGAGGTTTGGATAAACCGATGTACAGCTTCGTCTATAATGATGTTTGTATTATAATTTAAAAGAGGATCACCAAACAGAAAGACAGACAGGGACGGGCAACATCATCAAAAAGTTGTTTTCCTTCGTTGGTTTCCTTCGTTGGTACATTTTCAACAGCTTAAGAATAAGTGCGATGCGTTCTCAACGAGGCCACATGCACACAAGGCAGTGTCAGATATGTTCTTTGAGAATAGGTCATGGTTCAAGGAACTGTAGTTTGTACGAAGCATCTTGTGCAGGAGCTGCTGTTTTCTGACACCGTAATAAAATGTTTGGGAACAGTTAGCAGATTGATATTCAAAGACATTTTGAATGCGTTTAGAGTAGAATATTGTTTTTCATTTTCGGGGAGGTTGTTCCATTATTGTACTGTTGCAGGGATGAAAGAGTTGCTACATGTATAATGGGTTGTGCGACAGGCCAGAGGTTGAATATCACCAACGTTTCTTAATCTTAAATTGCATCGAGAAACACTTCCAGCCACTTCAGGTACCAGTTCTGTGAGATATTTTGGAGTTAAATGAAACACCATTTTATAAAAGAGAATAAGTCTGTGTTTTGCGTCTGGTTTCAAGGCGTTTCCATCCAACTTCATGCAATAATTTACCAACAGAAACCAATTTAGTTGTCCCAGTTACTATACGGGTAGCTTCATATTGATCTTTTTCAAAACTGTTAGATTCTCTGGCATTACAGTTATCAAATATAGTATCATCGTATTCTAAAATAGGTATCACGAAGTATACGTAGATTGTTTCAAGGGAATATCTGTCCGAAGTGAATTTGAGTTTTCGCATGACATATATTCTTGTCTATGCCTTAGTAGCGATATATTCGATATGACAGTGTCATGTTAGATCACGTGAGGGATGAACGCCAATGTGCTTATGTGAATCTACTTCATGAATTTGATGGTATTGCATATATACGGATGAGACATTTTTCTCGAGATTATTAACGACTCAGTCTTCTTAGGATTGAATTCAACTATCCATTTCTCTGCCTTTTTAATATATTATTATTGATACTTATTGCCATATGTACGGGAGTAATACCTACACTAAACAAGCTAGTGTCGTAAGCAAACAAACGAATGTTTCATCCAGTGTCGTTAACAATATCATTTATAAAAACAAGAAATAACAATGGACCTAATATATATCCTTGTGGAACACCAGCTTCATAGTATTCCAGTCAGAGAAGGTACCAGGTAAAATTACACGTTGTATTATTTCAGTAAGATAACTGGAAAACCAGAATAGAATTATGGGTAGAACATGACCTGGATATATACTGGTTATTAAACATTTAAGGACCATGTTTTACTTTAGAAATTGAAGTGAATTGATTTTTAAGTTTAACTAATATGTTTTTGACATGCCGGTGTAACGAAGTAAAGTGACCCCCATAGAATACTGACCCCCCCGGTCAGTATTTTTAAAAAATTGTGACACCCCGGTCATAGTATTTTGACCCCCCGGTCATAATATTACGACCCCTGCACACGAAGAAAACTGACCCCTTACGAAGATTTGTGACCCCCATAGAATAGTGACTCCCTGTCTTTGTTTCAACAAAACATACACCCGCACTCCTGCGCACGCACGCACACACGCACACACATAACACGCATGTACATACACAATTACACACACGCACGCATGCACGCACACATACCGGTACACATATGCACGCACGCACGCACATATACCGATACTTACACATACACTTAGAAACACTCGCATACATGCACGCACACCAACACTCACGCACGCACTCACGCGCACGCAGGAGCACATGTACCAGCATGCATATATAAAGAGATCACTTAATAAATTGTAAAATGTTGTATTCACTTCTATCTGACGTAAATAGCTGTTAAAATTTCAATAATCTAAGTTCTAACTTAAAATTTCGTGGACGGAAAACTGTGTCAGTCACTGTAAAACTAAAAAAAACTTCATTTGGCAGTGGATTTTCGTATGGTCAATGCTGTGTGCAATGCCATATATCATATCCATATTTTGAAAACATTTGTAATTTATCACCTATTGAAATTAATTGAAATAAATTTCATCCAAGTGAGGCAACATAGGGTTCAACATCATGCCTTTTGAATTATTTTAGCGAAGTGGGAAATAATATTTGTTGTTGCTGTTGTGTTTGCTTCGTCTACCACCACCATCACCGTCACTAGTACTACTACTACTACTACTACTATTACTACTACTACTACTATTACTACTACTACTACTACTATAATTACTGCCACTACTACTACTACTACTACTACTACTGCTGCTGCTATTAATCCCACTACCACACATACTACTCCTCCTACTCCTATTACTACTCCTCCTCCTCCTACTACTATTACTACCTACCTACCTACCTACCCAATAACCCACCCACCCTCCCAAAACCCAGCCACCCACCAAAGCACAAACCCAACCACCCACAACCCCACCCCTTTACTACTGCCGCTGCTGCTGCTGCTACAACTGCTACTACTACTATTCCTACTTCCTACTACCTACTACTACTACTACTACTTATACTACTACTATCTAACTATCTACCTATCTACCTGTCATGACTAAAGCGCGCAATACTAATTGAACCCAAGTATTTTGTACATAGGGGGTCACATTTTCTGAAGAATATCGACCCCCGGTTAGTATTTTTTTTAAAAATAGCGACCCCCGGTCATAGTGCTTTGACAGACACACGTTCATTATATGTTGAACAGTTCCCGCGACTTGAATCTACCTCCTGTATAATTTAAAGAAAGGGTTTAACTTTACTCGTAAACTATTTAACCTTGGTCATAATTGTTACAGATGTAGTGACCCCCGGTCATAGCATATTTTCAGCCCTGTTTATCATATCATGGCTAATACGCGCCTTGCTAATTGAACCCAAGTATTTTGTACATAGGGGGTCACATTTTCTGAAGAATATCGACCCCAGTCAGTATTTTTAAAACATAGCGACCCCCCGGTCATAGTGCCTTGACACACGTTCATATGTTGAACAACTCCCTGCGAACTTAATCTACCTCCCGTATAATTTAAGAAAGAGTTTAACTTTACTCGATTTTATTTAACCTTAGTCATAAATATTACAGATGTAGTGACACCCGGTCATAGCAATTTCAGCAGTGTTTATCCTGTCATGATTAAAGCGCACAATACTAATTGAACACAAGTATTTTGTACATAGGGGGTCACATTTTCTGAAGGATATCGACCCCCGGTCAGTATTTTTTAAACAATAGCGACCCCCGGTCATAGTGCTTTGACACACGTTCATGATATGTTGAACAGTTCCCGCGAACTTAGCAGTGTTGCACTTTCAATTACTGCTCATGAACAGAATCAATAAAACCGAGTCTGCAATTTTCTCTTTTTGTGTAGCATTTTTTTCTTTGGGGGGATCACCACCCTTCAGAATTTATAATCTTCACAACAGCAGGTGTTAAGTGCTTGTGTGGCGGTCGTAAAACGTCGCCCCGTACTTCATTCTCAGTGTTGTTATACCTTCTGATCCTTCGAGATCATGAATGTCAGTACTTCTTGTTCTGAAAATTGAATACCGCTTAAGCCGGTGCTAGGGGCGTGAGCAGTGTTGCACTTTCAATTACTGCTCATGAACAGACTCAATAAAACCGAGTCTGCAATTTTCTCTTTTTGTTTTGCAATTTTTGCTTTCGGGGGATCACCACCCTTCAGAATTTTTAATCTACTGCTAGTATAATTTAAGAAAGAGTTTAACTTTACTCGATTTTATTTAACCTTTGTCATAATTCTTACAGATGTAGTGACACCCGGTCATAGCAATTTCAGTCGTGTTTATCCTATCTTGACTAAAGCGCGCAATACTAATTGAACCCAAGTATTTTGTTCATAGGGGGTCACATTTTCTGAAGAATATCGACCCCCGGTCAGTATTTTTTAAAAAAAAATAGCGACCCCCGGTCATAGTGCTTTGACACACGTTCATGATATTTTAAACAACTCCCTGCGAACTTAATCTACCTCCAGTATAATTTAAGAAAGGGTTTAACTTTACTCGATTTTATTTAACCTGTGTCATAAATATTACATATGTAGTGACACCCGGTCATAGCAATTTCAGCAGTGTTTATCCTGTCATGATTAAAGCGCACAATACTAATTGAACACAAGTATTTTGTACATAGGGGGTCACATTTTCTGAAGGATATCGACCCCCGGTCAGTATTTTTTAAACAATAGCGACCCCCGGTCATAGTGCTTTGACACACGTTCATGATATGTTGAACAGTTCCCGCGAACTTAGCAGTGTTGCACTTTCAATTACTGCTCATGAACAGAATCAATAAAACCGAGTCTGCAATTTTCTCTTTTTGTGTAGCATTTTTTTCTTTGGGGGGATCACCACCCTTCAGAATTTATAATCTTCACAACAGCAGGTGTTAAGTGCTTGTGTGGCGGTCGTAAAACGTCGCCCCGTACTTCATTCTCAGTGTTGTTATACCTTCTGATCCTTCGAGATCATGAATGTCAGTACTTCTTGTTCTGAAAATTGAATACCGCTTAAGCCGGTGCTAGGGGGCGTGAGCAGTGTTGCACTTTCAATTACTGCTCATGAACAGACTCAATAAAACCGAGTCTGCAATTTTCTCTTTTTGTTTTGCAATTTTTGCTTTCGGGGGATCACCACCCTTCAGAATTTTTAATCTACTGCTAGTATAATTTAAGAAAGAGTTTAACTTTACTCGATTTTATTTAACCTTTGTCATAATTCTTACAGATGTAGTGACACCCGGTCATAGCAATTTCAGTCGTGTTTATCCTATCTTGACTAAAGCGCGCAATACTAATTGAACCCAAGTATTTTGTTCATAGGGGGTCACATTTTCTGAAGAATATCGACCCCCGGTCAGTATTTTTTAAAAAAAAATAGCGACCCCCGGTCATAGTGCTTTGACACACGTTCATGATATTTTAAACAACTCCCTGCGAACTTAATCTACCTCCAGTATAATTTAAGAAAGAGTTTAACTTTACTCGATTTTATTTAACCTGTGTCATAATTCTTACAGATGTAGTGAAACCCCCCCCCGTCATAGCAATTTCAGACGTGTTTATCCTATCATGACTGATGCGCGCAATACTAATTGAACCCAAGTATTTTGTACATAGGGGGTAACATTTTCTGAAGAATATCGAACCCCCGATCAGTATTTCTTAAAAAATAGCGACCCCGGTCATAGTGCTTTGACACATGTTTATGATATGTTGAACAGTTCCCGCGAACGTAATCTACCTCCAGTATAATTTAAAGAAAGGGTTTAACTTTACTCGTAAACTATATTTTATATCTTGTACATAGGGGGTCACATTACCTGAAGAATATCGACCCCGGTCAGTATTTTTTACAAATAGCGACCCCCGGCCATAGTGCTTTGACACACGTTCATGATATAAGTATATGTATGAGGCATTCAGGAAACACCGCATACAAAACACATAACCGCCCAAACAGCACCACAACGACAAACAGCAAATGTACATGAATATAAAAGACACAAAGTGACGCACGAACATAAGAAACAAACAATAGGGGAAAGATGGAAGTACCGCCTTGGAACGGTCAGTGACAAATGCCACTGGGGGGTTAAACTGGTTTATGGGCGCCCAATCTCACACTTATTCAATCCCCACCCTGAAAAAAAGACAAACAGTGTAAATAAACGTATCCCCTCTCCGACTAATCTACAACAACCGCGATGGCAAATACAGTGGTAAAAGATGCAGTGACCTCCGGTTATAGCAATTTCAGCCGTGTTTATTATATCATGGCTAACGCGCGCCATGCTAATTGAACCCAAGTTTTTTGTACATAGGGGGTCACATTTTCTGAGGAATATCGACCCCCGTCATTATTTTTCAAAATATAGCGACCTCCAGTCATAGTGCTTTGACACACGTTTATTATATGTTGAACAGCTCCTGCGAACTTAATCTACCCCCAGTATAATTTAAAGAAAGGGTTTAACTTTACTCGTAAAATATTTAACATTGGTCATAATTCTTACAGTTGTAGTGACCCCTGGTCATAGCAATTTCAGCCGTGCTTATTATATCATGACTAAATCGCGCAATGCTTATTGAACCCAAGTATTTTGTACATAGGGAGTCACATGTTTTGAAGAATATCGACCCGGTCAGTATTTTTGAAAATAGCGACCCCCGGTCATAGTGCTTTGACACACGTTTAATCGTTCATGACAGTTCCCGCGAACTTAATCTACCTCCAGTTTAATTTAAAGAAAGGGTTTAACTTTACTCGTAAACTATTTAACCTTAGTCATAATTCTTACAGATGTAGTGACCCCCGGTCATAGTAAGTTCAGCCGTGTTTATCATATCGTGGCTAATGTACGCCATGCTAATTGAACCAAAGTATTTTGTACATAGTGGGTCACATTTTCTGAAGAGTATCGACCCCCCGGTCAGTATTAATTTTTTAAAAAAAATAGTGACCCCGGTCACTGTGCTTTGACACACGTTCATGATATGTTGAACAGCTCCCGCGAACTTATGTGTGTGGCTTTGCCTGCTTGACATTACTACTTTTTCATTTAATCTACCGCCAGTATAATTGAAGAAAGGGTTCAACTTTACTCGATTTTTATTTAACCCTGGTCATAATTCTTACAGATGTAGTGACCCATAAGTATTTTGTACATAGTGGGTCACATTTTCTGAAGAATATCGACCCCGGCCAGTATATTGTCAAAAATAGCGAACCCGATATTAACTCTATGATTCACGTTCATGATATGTTAAACAACTCTAGTATTTATTTATTTTTTAAAAAGGGGGTTCACGTTAATCGAAAAATACCTTTTCCTTTGTCATAATTCTTGTAGATGTAGTGACCCCAGTCATTGCATTTTGACCGTGTTTATTATACTAGACTAATACGCACAATGTTAATTGAACCCAAGTATTTTGTACATAGGGGGTCACATTTTTTTTTTAAAAAATAGCGACCCCAGTCATAGTGCTTTGACACACATTCATGATATGTTAAACAACTCCCTGAAACTCAAATCTATCTCCAGTATAATTTAAGGAAAGGGTTTAACTTTACTCGAAAAATATTTAACCTTGGTTATAATTCTTACAGATGTAGTGACCCCCTTTCATAGATTATTTTTAGCCCCGTATATTATACAATGACCAATGCGCCCAATGCTAACTGAACTCAAGTATGTTGTAGAAAGGATGGGTGTCATTTTTTTCTGAAGAATATCGAACCCCGGTCAGTATTTTTTAAACAATAGTGATCCCCGGTAATAATGCTTTGTCCCACCTTCATGATATTTTGAACAACACCAGCAACATTAATTTGCCTCATGTATACTTTAAAGAAAGGGTTTCACGTATTTCGAAAAAAATATTTAACCTTGGTCATAATTGTTACAGATGTGTGACCCCTAGTAATATCATTTTGAGCCCCGTTTAATATATCATAACCAATGCGTGCAATGGACGCCAAGTAATACGACTTGTAATCATTGTTCGTACAGAATATCACACACACGCACGCAAGCAGGCACGCACACGCGCGCGCATGCACACACACACACGCACATGCACGTACACAATCACTTATAAATAAACACCCTTCCACACGCACCCACACATTCACACACCCCTACACAACATCGGAATACAATTCCATTTATACAGAATATTGTCAATTATTGTCGAAGAGATGCTGTTGATTTTCTTATATAAAAGGTCAAGCACGTGTGACATATACCATAGCAATATAGTGTGTACATTTGCAACAGGCCATTTTCCTCTGCAGATAATAAACATTAGATTAGTTGTTCATAATGTTTTTACTTTTATTTTAAACGAGCTTTGTAGAAAACCACACATCAAGGATTTGTTGCGTGTTTATTTTTGTCTAAAAGGACGAGTTTAATAGATCCAATAAATCACGAACACGAGTCTTATATTCTATTCATAACATAACCTAGAGAATATAGTTTTCCTTGTGTATTCGTCACCTATATGTGGCTGCCTAGTAAGTCAAATGTATGACATCGAAAATATCAGCATCTGTTGAGTTTCAAAACAGTTTGCCAGACTGAGATTAATCGTCAACTTTTATCCTTTTATATTGAATTGAACTTGATTTGCGTTTGTGTTCGTTTATATCGTGAATTATTACTCAAGGGTACAAAATAAAATATACAAGTAGTAGTATTTGCCTTTATAAAAACTTTTATAAAAAAGAAGAGTTTACTTACTGTAAATATTTAAAAACATGATTTGACAAGTAAGGTCGGTCGCTGTTAGAAGTATAGAACCATTTATTAGATAGCACATAAAAGGTTGTTATACTCAAAATGCATGGTAAATGCCCCCTTAAAATAAGTTATATTACCACTACTTCTACTAATACAACTGCTACTTTCACACCCTCTGTCACTCTTCTGATAGTGTCAACATTTTTCAAAATATTGACAGTTTCTAAATAATAAAGTGTTTCCTTTAAATTTCGTTTACCCCCCCCCCCCCCACACACACACACACACACCACACACACACATACCCACCCACCCGATGCTGCAGCAACAACAACAAAAACAAAACTGCAGCCGCAACAATATTAGGTATTCAACTATTTTCAATGGTTACTAATTTGTTAGTAATAGTTGGGGCGGGGATATAGATATCGCGGAGGGGGGGCACTTTTTTTCAGAGGGGAGTCAATATTTTTCAGAAAGGGGGTCGCTTTTTCTGAAGAATAGTGACCGGGGGTCAGTATTCTATGGGGGTCACTTTACTTCGTTACACCGGCAATTCATTTAGCGAACATAATGGTTAATCTGTATCATCTGTCAGAAAAAGAACCTACCCTCGGATCATGTTTTACAGGCATTTAGTTGAGTTGATGTAATTTAGCACTTGGTCGATATCTCGTCAGTTTCGCGATGACGGATCTGGGCTGAGTCTGTATGGAATGTCTAAATGCCATTTCGTAGGGCATACATGCATTTTAAAGGTGACATAAAAATAAACGTGAAATAATTATATAACAGAAAAGGATAACAAGTTAATGAGAAAAAAACATATATTTATTGGACCAAATAAATTGCCAAGTCTAAAATCTTCGTCAATATCTTGAATTTCAATGGTTTGCATTTCACCATTTAGAATTATTTTGCTCGTCTGGTATTACATTAAAAGTTAATGTACGTTGCCCCGACTTTCCCGATATACATGTATATGACTTAGCTCTTTTCTTCTAATTTTCATTGGATTTCTCGGATTGGCATCTACACAGTGGCTTATGGTTTCCTTTGTCTCGCAATAGTAACAGGCAAAGAATCTGAAAAGATATGTAAAGTAATGTAAAGTAGCAGTACAAAGTGCTTGACTTAATTTCAGACGCTCTGTATTTGCATTAGGACTGAAACGGGTAAAACACTTTTACCCAAATACACATTCAGTTAAACTTAAAATTCAATTCACTTCAAAACTTTTTAAGTATAACATTGTCTTCAAATGTTTACCAGTATAGATCCAGATTATATGCTATGCTTCTGTTCTCGATCCTAATTATTTGTAATATACTGTCAAAATCGCAAATAGGCATTGTGTGAAGGAATATCTACACTAATTAGTTGGGATTACACTATCTAGACCTACGACGCATATTCAAACGTTAGTATTTGTATGTGTCTAAACCGTACAGTTTTTGTAAGAAAATCGTGTCTAAACCGTATAGTGCACTTTTACCACTACGGGCTAAACCGTACACTCGATATTTTTTCAACCCTCTCAAACAGACAAAATGTAGATTTGTGCTTCAAAACTAATTAACTCAACGTTAATATCGGACTCAAATGCATATACCCACAGTGTTAGAAAAGGCTTAGCGTTGTTGGTAAGCTTACAATAAGGCAAAATATGATCTCCTTCTCGATTCGATTTCTGATTTTCGGTGTCTGCATTGTTTACGGAAGATTTTGAGCCTTACACACAGTCATGAACCATTAGGAGGTAAACCGCTGTTGACGGGCGTTATAATTCTGTGTTATGACACCAACTAAAAGACGGAAAGAAAAATCTACATTGTTTAAAAAGTGTAAAAATGTGATGCTTACCTTTCAGCCTCCTGTTTGTCCACCATCTTGGAAACGTCTAAACTTTCGCGATCGTACAGCTTGCACCACAGTGGTCTTGTACAGTCCAAATTAGATCTTATGGCACCCCTATTGTTATAAACACTGTAGGTACAAGGACACATTCAAAGATGAACTAGAGGTTTGTTTTTGTCACAAAAACAGATGTCTCCCCTCCCAACCTCTTTCCAATTCACAAGTGTTATGTCTGTAACTCCAAACTTATCAGGGTCTAATTTTTAAGTCATCAGGGGCAATAACTCCAACATTGTCAGGGGGAGACAATTCAAAAGCCACAGGTACACAAAAGCACATGCTAGTCAACATTCTTGTGACGTTTGGTGACTCTAGTACTAGTGGTTTCAGAGATACATGTGACACAAAGCATAGTCATTTTAAGTCATAAGGGGCAGTAACTCCAAAGTTATCAGGGGGGACAAATAAAAAAACCAGATGCACAAAAACTCATGCTGGTGAACATTCCTGTGAAGTTTGGTGACTCTAGCCCTACTGGTTTCAGAGATACATGCAGCACAAAGTTTCTCTAATTTTAAGTTATCATATCAGGGGCAGTAACCCAAGAATTTTCAGGGGAGACAATTAAAAAAACCCAGGTGCACAACAACTCATGCTGGTCAAGATTCCTGTGAAGTTTGGTGACTCTAGCCCTAGTGGTTTTAAAGATATGCATGACACAAAGTTTCTCTAATTTTAAGTAATCATATCAGGGGCAATAACTCCAAAGTTATTAAGGGGAGACAATTCAAAAATCCCAGGTGCACAACAACTCATGCTGGTCAACATTCCTGTGAAGTTTGGTGACTCTAACCCCAGTGGTTGCAGAGATATGCACGACACTAAGTAAAGTTTGTCTAATTTTAAGTCATCAGGGGCAGTAACTCCAAAGTTAACAGGGGGAGAAAATTAAAAAAACCCAAGAGCAAAACAACTCATGCTAGTGAACAATCCTGTGAAGTTTGGTGACTCTAGCCCTACTGGTTTCAGAGATAAACGCGACACAAAGTTTGTATAAATTTAAGTATTCATATCAGGGGCAATAACTCAAGAATTATCACGGGGAGACAATTCAAAAACCATAGGTGCACAACAACTCATGCTGGTGAACATTCCTGTGAAGTTTGGTGACTCTAGTACTAGCTGTTTCAGAGATACGCGCGACACAAAGTTTTTCTAATTTTAAGTCATCAGGGGCAATAACTCCGAAGTTATCAAGGGGAGACAATTCAAAAAACCCAGGTGCACAACAACTCATGCTGGTGAACATTCCTGTGAAGTTTGGTGACTCTAGCCCAACTGGTTTCAGAGATACGCGCGACACAAGTTTGTGACGGGCAGACAGACAGACAGACGGACGGATGGACGGATAGACGGACGGACAGACAGACAACTCTGGCAAAAACAATATATCTCCCCATAAATGGGGGAGACATAATAAACCAGTCTCTGCAGATATGGTGACCGTGTAGTCGCGTGGTAATATCAGTCGCTATGATGACACAGAATATTGAAATAGTTTGATGGTTATTGGTTCGGTTATTGGTTCGATTCTCACTGTAGGTATTTTGTTCTCATTTTATATTTTTTGGAGTGGGTGTATACATTCTTTAAATCATGCTGGGTTTGTGCCTTGTGGTAATTCTTGAGATAACACATTTGACTTGCAACTATGACCAAGCACACTCACGGAGAGCCGTTCTAAATACACAGGAAAAAGAAATAAAGATATAAAACGAAATAAAAGTAAACAGAATAAATAATAAAAAAAAGAAATAAAAAGGTTTTGCCTACAGTCAGATTCGAACTAACAACCACAAAACTATTCAATATTCGGTGTCATCATAGCGACTGATATTACCACTCGGCTACACGGTCACTATAGATGTAGATACTGGTTTAAACATATTTGATTGTGTCATTGCACCTACAGTGTTTATACCTGTAGTGTTTGTAAACATTGAGAACAATCGGTGTGCCATAAGATCTAATTTCATTGTCCTGTTTTATTAACCTGTCAAATTATAGGCTTGCTGAACACGCCATATATAGCTTCGATTGATATCGATTGTTTCCGCTAATAAAAGCTTTCCTACTTGGCTTATTCAAGTAACCTGTATATTTATTGTGAATCTCGTGAAAAACGTTTGAAACACTGGTTTACCCAAGCTAAATATACCCTTTCAGTGACGTAGGAATATTCAAATTTGACAGGTTAATAAAACAGGACAATACCTGTAGATAAAAGAGAGTTTAGATAACTCTTGAAAGTTGCACTTCTTCCATAACTTTAGTTACCCCCCTTTGGTTATCACAGGTCGTTTGAAATATGACTTACCAAGTAAGGTGAATACAGGTTTAACTTTAAAGACATGAGTAAAGCTTACAGAAAAGTGATTCAATTTCTAAGTATCTTGTTTTTTATAGATCGTTGACCACCAACGTCAAACATTATACATGTATTATGAATTACCGAAACAATATACAGAATGTTTAAAAGTATATATGCTCCCCGACGGGGAATCGAACCCCGGTCTTCCGCGAGACATGATATTTATATTATTTTCCTCTATTAACGCTATAAGAATAAAAAGGACATTTTGAATATACTGTTATATAGAGGATCTGTTGCGAGATGTCTTTTAAGATCACATGTTCCTAAACGAGCCTTAGAAAATGTTAGTAAGTGAGCCTTTGGCGAGCTTAATAACCTTTTCTTGGTGAGTTTAGGAACCTGTGATCTTAAAATGGAAAAGTAGTAAAGTCAAGCAGGCAAAGCCACATGCAAGACGCAACCACCACCAAAACACCGATAGACAGCATGACACACACACACACACAACCACACACCCAAACGCACACGCACACACACATACGAAATGAACACAGAAAACACCAAAAGACACACAAGAAACAGGGACAAACGTTCCACAACATGAACAAACCACAAGCACAAAGACGCAAGGCAAACAAAAGGAAGGGTGACAAAGAGAGTACCGCCTTGGCACGGTCAGCAGCAAAAACACCACTGGGGGTTTAAACCGGTTTACGGACGTCCTAACCTCACACTTCTCTCAAAGTCAACCTAGCTTTACAAATATTGTAAATAAAGGTATCCCCGCTGGACTTACCCACAACATAGACGACGGTGAACACAGGACAACATGTAAAACATAGCATAATAACTGTGACAATCCGTCAAATATGTACTCAATGGCTTTGCTGAAGTCAGAGCACCTGCAGGTAAGCCGTTAAGGGCACGACAGGGAAAAAATAATACATGAGTCTGGTAAGCTCCTCCTGTATCCAAGTTTAAGAGTATACCATCATAGAGTACTACCCTCGGCCTGTCATCGCGCAAGCAAATAGGGAAGCGTAGCTACCGACTGTAAAAGGGTCGATAACCAAACATGCAGTGTGTTGCAATATAATAGGATCATAACCTTTCTTTTTAATTTTTTTAATGCGTTTTATAAACAAATCATGAAAATGGATATGACCCCGAATTTTCCTAAGTTTGTAGATAACATCCCCATAAAATTCTGGTTGAGAAATGCCTTGTCGCAGTAACGTCCGTAGATTGCAATTATATTTACTAATGAGAGGTAAATTTCGATAATAAAATTTAGAAAAGGTTTTCCGAAGTTTGTGATATCTGTAACCTTGCTTAAGAAGTTTATCAACTAAATTACGTCTGTTAAAATCTTCAAGCAAAGAACAGGCTCGGGCAAACCTAATAAGTTGAGAAATATAAACACCATAAGATGTAAAACGTGGCACATCCCCATCTAGAAAAGGATAATTAACAATTTTAAAATTAAAATCTTCTCTTTTATCGTATATTTTGGACGAAACTTTATCATTTGTAATTGAAAGATTCAAATCTAAAAATGAAGCATTAATGTCAGATTGATTAGCTTTGTTTAAAGACAGTTCTTTTGGGTAGATTGAAGAAACCATAGTATCAAAATAAGGATTATCTAAATTCAAAATATCGTCTAAATACCTTGAAGTTTTATTAAAAGCATTAACAATATCGGTCTGTGTATCAGGTTTTAAGCTAAGCATAAAATCCCTCTCGTAGCAATACAAAAACAAATCTGCAACAAGAGGGGCACAATTTGTACCCATGGGTATACCAACAACTTGACGATATATGGTATCTCCATAACGCACAAATATATTATCTAAAAGAAAGGTAAGAGATCTACAAACATCAAGGCAAGTCCACATTGTGTAATGTTCAACTTCTGAATTCGAAAAGAATGAACGTTGAACATTACAAGCAATGAACATTTTGTTTTCTCTGGCAAAGGTTTTTTCTATTAATTTAATAAGTCTATCCTTTATAAGATGGTGAGGTAGAGTAGTATAGAGTGTAGAGAAATCATAAGAGCTCAGTAAAGAAATGTTATACTGTTCATTTTCAAGTTTTGTTAAAACATCATTTGAATTTTTTATGGACCAAAAAACATTAATACCAGAATTTTCATATATTTTATCACAGTAGCGTTTAACATGTTCTTTGATCGTAGTAAGACAGGACGTCAAAAGTATAGATAATTTAGTAGTGGTACAACAGCTAGAGTTGGCAATAAAACGCGACTTATAAGGGTTTTTATGTAGTTTCGGAATCCAGTACAAAGTAGAAAGTTTATGTTGTTTTATGTTAGGACCAGACTTAAAATCATTGCACATTTTTACATGTTCCGAGACTATATCTTTTTCAGGTGTTTGAACTGTTATATAAGTTTTTGAATCAGTTAGCTCCTTCTTTAAAACATCAACATAATACAATCTTCAAATAATGATTACATTGTTTGATGCCTTGAGACAACGAGCATCAGATTCTTTTTCTCACATAAGTTCCCAACAGTGTAGGTCTAGATCTATTTTTGCCCTTTTTAATGACATGTAAACATCGGGTTTTCCATGGTTGACGTCATATATGACGTATGACGTCATAAATATTCTAACGTGATCTTACACGTGTTACTGATAAGAGAATCTTAACCCGTTGTTTTAACCCGGAGATAAGGGAAGTTATGTGAGAAATTATATTAATCTAGTATTATATGAATATCATATAATATAACATATTTTAAAACAATATTATATAATATAACAATTTGTTATAATATAAAATGGTATAATATAATTTGATATACTATATAGCAAATCATGATATTACTAGTAAAACTGTAAATTTTCATCATAATAAAAATATCAGTATTAATCACTATCACAATATTTTCAATAACAAAAACAATTTTAATCACTAAGAATGGTGGCTTTGTTGTGGAGGATGTTGGTGATGATTGATGAAAATAGTATGATTCTTGTTGCTAAACGGCAGTATCTAATCAAAATTCCACTCGGCTGCTTGACTCCCTGAAGATGAAGGAAACTTTATTTCCGAATTGAAACAGGCAACGTTCAATGCATACGGATATTGCTTTTTAAAACAACGTGATCCACCGGAGCGACATATCTAACAAAGCTGTGTAATAAGTGGTATAGGGAGCGTGAGCAGTGTTTCACTCTCAATTACTGCTCATGAACAGACTCAATAAAACCGAGTCTGCAATTTTCTCTTTTTGTGTTGCATTGTTTGCTTTCGGGGGATCAGCTCCCTTCAGAATTTATAATCTTCACAACAGCAGGTGTTAAGTGCTTGTGTTGCGGCCGTAAAACGTCGCCCTGTACTTCATTCTCAGTGTTGTTATACCTTCTGATCCTTCGAGATCATGAATTTCAGTACTTCTTGTTCTGAAAATTGAATACCGCTTAAGCCGGTGCTAGGGGGCGTTAGCAGTGTTGCACTCTCAATTACTGCTCATGAACAGACTCAATAAAACCGAGTCTGCAATTTTCTCTTTTTGTGTTGCAATTTTTGCTTTCGGGGGATCACCTCCCTTCAGAATTTATACATGTATCTGGTTTCAGTCCGATAAAACGGCCATTCTACTGAATGAAACTTTCTCATGATAAAGACGACTGATGACGGAATTTTTCTTCTAAGCGTTTTTTGATTGAGTTTCACTAAAATGACATCGGTTTCGTTTACGGTGTTAGTGTTATGTTAATGAAACTAACATTATAAATTGTTACACCAAAAATAAACATTCTCCCCGACGGGGAATTGAACCCCGGTCTCCCGCGTGACAGGCGGGGATACTCACCACTATACTATCGAGGAAGTATATGTACTACGCCGTAATACATACATACTATCTTGTAGATAAAAGAGAGTTTAGATAACTCTTGAAGGCTGCACTTAGTTACCTCCCTTTGGTTATCACAGGTCGTTTGAAATATGACTTCCCAAGTCAGGTGAATACAGGTTTAACTTTAAAGAAATAAGTAAAGCTTACAGAAAAATGATTCAATTTCTAAGTACATTGTTATTTATAGATCGTTGACCACCAACGTCAAACATTATATTATGAAGTATATATGCTCCCCGACGGGAAATCGAACCCCGGTCTTCCGCGAGACATGATATTTATATTATCTTCCTCTTTTAACGCTATAAGAATCAAAAGGACAATTTGAATATAATATAATAGATTAATATAGTATAATAGGATTATCATATAATTTAACATATTTTAACGTAATATTATATAATGTAATATACTTTATTATGATATAGAATGGTATAATAAATTTTGATATACTATATAGCAACTCATGATATTACTAGTAAAACTGTTAATGTTCATCATATAAAGGTATCAGTATTGATCACTATCACAATATTTTCAATAACAAAAACAATTTTAATCACTAAGAATTGTGGCTTTGTTGTGGAGGATGTTGGTGATGATGATTGGTGAAAATAGTATGATTCTTGTTGCTTAACTGCTGTATCTAATCAACATTCCACTCGGCTGCCGGACTGCTTTTTAAACCAATGCGATCCACTGGAGCGACAGTTGCAGTCCGATAAAAATGGCATTCTACTGAATGAAACTTTCTCATGATAAAGACGACTGAGGAAGGAATTTCCTTCTAAGTGTTTTGATCGAGTTTCACTAAAATGGCATCGGTTTTGTTTACGGTGTTAGTCTTATATTAATGAAACTAACATTATAAATTGTTACACCAAAAATAAACATTCTCCCCGACGGGGAATTGAACCCCGGTCTCCCGCGTGACAGGCGGGGATACTCACCACTATACTATCGAGGAAGTATATGCACTACGCCGTAATACATACATACTATCTTGTAGATAAGTACTTTGTTATTTATATATCATTGACCACCAACGTCAACCATTATATTATGATTTTCCGCAATAATATACAGAATGTTTAAAAGTATTTAATAGTATGCTCTCCGACGGGGAAATTTACCGCAATAATATACAGAATGTTTAAAAGTATATATGCTCCCCGACGGGGAATCGAACCCCGGTCTTCCGCGAGACATGATATTTATATTATCCTCTTTTAACGCTATAAGAATCAAAAGGACATTTTGAATATAATATAATAGATTAATATAGTATAATAGGATTATCATATAATTTAACATATTTTAACGTAATATTATATAATTTAACATACTTTATTATGATATAGAATGGTATAATAAATTTTGATATACTATATAGCAACTCATGATATTACTAGTAAAACTGTTAATGTTCATCATATAAAGGTATCAGTATTGATCACTATCACAATATTTTCAATAACAAAAACAATTTTAATCACTAAGAATTGTGGCTTTGTTGTGGAGGATGTTGGTGATGATGATTGATGAAAATAGTATGATTCTTGTTGCTTAACTGCTGTATCTAATCAAAATTCCACTCGGCTGCCGGACTGCTTTTTAAACCAATGCGATCCACTGGAGCGACAGTTGCAGTCCGATAAAAATGGCATTCTACTGAATGAAACTTTCTCATGATAAAGACGACTGAGGAAGGAATTTTCTTCTAAGTGTGTTGATCGAGTTTCACTAAAATGGCATCGGTTTTGTTTACGGTGTTAGTCTTATATTAATGAAACTAACATTATAAATTGTTACACCAAAAATAAACATTCTCCCCGACGGGGAATTGAACCCCGGTCTCCCGCGTGACAGGCGGGGATACTCACCACTATACTATCGAGGAAGTATATGCACTACGCCGTAATACATACATACTATCTTGTAGATAAAAGAGAGTTTAGATAACTCTTGAAAGTTGCACTTCTTCCATAACTGTAGTAACCTCCCTTTGATTAAAATATGACTTCCCAAGTCAGGTGAATACAGGTTTAACTTTAAAGACATGAGTAAAGCTAATAGAAAAGTGATTCAATTTCTAAGTACTTTGTTATTTATAGAGCATTGGCCACCAACGTCAACCATTATATTATGATTTTCCGCAATAATATACTGAATGTTTAAAATTATTTAATAGTATGCTCTCCGACGGGGAAATATTTACCGCAATAATATACAGAATGTTTAAAAGTATATATGCTCCCCGACGGGGAATCGAACCCCGGTCTTCCGCGAGACATGATATTTATATTATCTTCCTCTTTTAACGCTATAAGAATCAAAAGGACAGTTTGAATATAATATAATAGATTAATGTAGTATAATAGGATTAGCATATAATATAACATATTTTAACGTAATATTATATAATTTAACATACTTTATTATGATATAGAATGGTGTAATAAATTTTGATATACTATATATCAACTCATGATATTACTAGTAAAACTGTAAATGTTCATCATATAAAGGTATCAGTATTGATCACTATCACAATATTTTCAATAACAAAAACAATTTTAATCACTAAGAATTGTGGCTTTATTGTGGAGGATGTTGGTGATGATGATTGGTGAAAATTGTATGATTCTTGTTGCTAAACTGCTGTATCTAATCAAAATTCCACTCGGCTGCCGGACTGCTTTTTAAACCAATGCGATCCACTGGAGCGACAGTTGCAGTCCGATAAAAATGGCATTCTACTGAATGAAACTTTCTCATGATAAAGACGACTGAGGAAGGAATTTTCTTCTAAGTGTGTTGATCGAGTTTCACAAAAATTTCATCGGTTTTGTTTACGGTGTTAGTCTTATATTAATGAAACTAACATTATAAATTGTTACACCAAAAATAAACATTCTCCCCGACGGGGAATTGAACCCCGGTCTCCCGCGTGACAGGCGGGGATACTCACCACTATACTATCGAGGAAGTATATGCACTACGCCGTAATACATACATACTATCTTGTAGATAAGTACTTTGTTATTTATAGATCATTGACCACCAACGTCAACCATTATATTATGATTTTCCGCAATAATATACAGAATGTTTAAAAGTATTTAATAGTATGCTCTCCGACGGGGAAATTTACCGCAATAATATACAGAATGTTTAAAAGTATATATGCTCCCCGACGGGGAATCGAACCCCGGTCTTCCGCGAGACATGATATTTATATTATCTTCCTCTTTTAACGCTATAAGAATCAAAAGGACATTTTGAATATAATATAATAGATTAATATAGTATAATAGGATTATCATATAATTTAACATATTTTAACGTAATATTATATAATTTAACATACTTTATTATGATATAGAATGGTATAATAAATTTTGATATACTATATAGCAACTCATGATATTACTAGTAAAACTGTTAATGTTCATCATATAAAGGTATCAGTATTGATCACTATCACAATATTTTCAATAACAAAAACAATTTTAATCACTAAGAATTGTGGCTTTGTTGTGGAGGATGTTGGTGATGATGATTGATGAAAATAGTATGATTCTTGTTGCTTAACTGCTGTATCTAATCAAAATTCCACTCGGCTGCCGGACTGCTTTTTAAACCAATGCGATCCACTGGAGCGACAGTTGCAGTCCGATAAAAATGGCATTCTACTGAATGAAACTTTCTCATGATAAAGACGACTGAGGAAGGAATTTTCTTCTAAGTGTGTTGGTCGAGTTTCACTAAAATGGCATCGGTTTTGTTTACGGTGTTAGTCTTATATTAATGAAACTAACATTATAAATTGTTACACCAAAAATAAACATTCTCCCCGACGGGGAATTGAACCCCGGTCTCCCGCGTGACAGGCGGGGATACTCACCACTATACTATCGAGGAAGTATATGCACTACACCGTAATACATACATACTATCTTGTAGATAAGTACTTTGTTATTTATAGATCATTGACCACCAACATCAACCATTATATTATGATTTTCCGCAATAATATACAGAATGTTTAAAAGTATTTAATAGTATGCTCTCCGACGGGGAAATTTACCGCAATAATATACAGAATGTTTAAAAGTATATATGCTCCCCGACGGGGAATCGAACCCCGGTCTTCCGCGAGACATGATATTTATATTATCTTCCTCTTTTAACGCTATAAGAATCAAAAGGACATTTTGAATATAATATAATAGATTAATATAGTATAATAGGATTATCATATAATTTGATATATTTTAAAGTAATATTATATAATTTAACATACTTTATTATGATATAGAATGGTATAATAAATTTTGATACACTATATATCAACTCATGATATTACTAGTAAAACTGTAAATGTTCATCATATAAAGGTATCAGTATTGATCACTATCACAATATTTTCAATAACAAAAACAATTTTAATCACTAAGAATTGTGGCTTTGTTGTGGAGGATGTTGGTGATGATGATTGATGAAAATTGTATGATTCTTGTTGCTTAACTGCTGTATCTAATCAAAATTCCACTCGGCTGCCGGACTGCTTTTTAAACCAATGCGATCCACTGGAGCGACAGTTGCAGTCCGATAAAAATGGCATTCTACTGAATGAAACTTTCTCATGATAAAGACGACTGAGGAAGGAATTTTCTTCTAAGTGTGTTGATCGAGTTTCACTAAAATGGCATCGGTTTTGTTTACGGTGTTAGTCTTATATTAATGAAACTAACATTATAAATTGTTACACCAAAAATAAACATTCTCCCCGACAGGGAATTGAACCCCGGTCTCCCGCGTGACAGGCGGGGATACTCACCACTATACTATCGAGGAAGTATATGCACTACGCCGTAATACATACATACTATCTTGTAGATAAGTACTTTGTTATTTATAGATCATTGACCACCAACGTCAACCATTATATTATGATTTTCCGCAATAATATACAGAATGTTTAAAAGTATTTAATAGTATGCTCTCCGACGGGGAAATTTACCGCAATAATATACAGAATGTTTAAAAGTATATATGCTCCCCGACGGGGAATCGAACCCCGGTCTTCCGCGAGACATGATATTTATATTATCTTCCTCTTTTAACGCTATAAGAATCAAAAGGACATTTTGAATATAATATAATAGATTAATATAGTATAATAGGATTATCATATAATTTAACATATTTTAACGTAATATTATATAATTTAACATACTTTATTATGATATAGAATGGTATAATAAATTTTGATATACTATATAGCAACTCATGATATTACTAGTAAAACTGTTAATGTTCATCATATAAAGGTATCAGTATTGATCACTATCACAATATTTTCAATAACAAAAACAATTTTAATCACTAAGAATTGTGGCTTTGTTGTGGAGGATGTTGGTGATGATGATTGATGAAAATAGTATGATTCTTGTTGCTTAACTGCTGTATCTAATCAAAATTCCACTCGGCTGCCGGACTGCTTTTTAAACCAATGCGATCCACTGGAGCGACAGTTGCAGTCCGATAAAAATGGCATTCTACTGAATGAAACTTTCTCATGATAAAGACGACTGAGGAAGGAATTTCCTTCTAAGTGTGTTGATCGAGTTTCACTAAAATGGCATCGGTTTTGTTTACGGTGTTAGTCTTATATTAATGAAACTAACATTATAAATTGTTACACAAAAAATAAACATTCTCCCCGACGGGGAATTGAACCCCGGTCTCCCGCGTGACAGGCGGGGATACTCACCACTATACTATCGAGGAGGTATATGCACTACGCCGTAATACATACATACTATCTTGTAGATAAAAGAGAGTTTAGATAACTCTTGAAAGTTGCACTTCTTCCATAACTGTAGTAACCTGCCTTTGGTTAAAATATGACTTCCCAAGTCAGGTGAATACAGGTTTAACTTTAAAGACATGAGTAAAGCTAATAGAAAAGTGATTCAATTTCTAAGTACTTTGTTATTTATAGATCATTGACCACCAACGTCAACCATTATATTATGATTTACCGCAATAATATACAGAATGTTTAAAAGTTTTTAATAGTATGCTCTCCGACGGGAAAATTTACCGCAATAATATACAGAATGTTTAAAAGTATATATGCTCCCCGACGGGGAATCGAACCCCGGTCTTCCGCGAGACATGATATTTATATTATCTTCCTCTTTTAACGCTATAAGAATCAAAAGGACATTTTGAATATAATATAATAGATTAATATAGTATAATAGGATTATCATATAATTTGATATATTTTAAAGTAATATTATATAATTTAACATACTTTATTATGATATAGAATGGTATAATAAATTTTGATACACTATATATCAACTCATGATATTACTAGTAAAACTGTAAATGTTCATCATATAAAGGTATCAGTATTGATCACTATCACAATATTTTCAATAACAAAAACAATTTTAATCACTAAGAATTGTGGCTTTGTTGTGGAGGATGTTGGTGATGATGATTGATGAAAATTGTATGATTCTTGTTGCTTAACTGCTGTATCTAATCAAAATTCCACTCGGCTGCCGGACTGCTTTTTAAACCAATGCGATCCACTGGAGCGACAGTTGCAGTCCGATAAAAATGGCATTCTACTGAATGAAACTTTCTCATGATAAAGACGACTGAGGAAGGAATTTTCTTCTAAGTGTGTTGATCGAGTTTCACTAAAATGGCATCGGTTTTGTTTACGGTGTTAGTCTTATATTAATGAAACTAACATTATAAATTGTTACACCAAAAATAAACATTCTCCCCGACAGGGAATTGAACCCCGGTCTCCCGCGTGACAGGCGGGGATACTCACCACTATACTATCGAGGAAGTATATGCACTACGCCGTAATACATACATACTATCTTGTAGATAAGTACTTTGTTATTTATAGATCATTGACCACCAACGTCAACCATTATATTATGATTTTCCGCAATAATATACAGAATGTTTAAAAGTATTTAATAGTATGCTCTCCGACGGGGAAATTTACCGCAATAATATACAGAATGTTTAAAAGTATATATGCTCCCCGACGGGGAATCGAACCCCGGTCTTCCGCGAGACATGATATTTATATTATCTTCCTCTTTTAACGCTATAAGAATCAAAAGGACATTTTGAATATAATATAATAGATTAATATAGTATAATAGGATTATCATATAATTTAACATATTTTAACGTAATATTATATAATTTAACATACTTTATTATGATATAGAATGGTATAATAAATTTTGATATACTATATAGCAACTCATGATATTACTAGTAAAACTGTTAATGTTCATCATATAAAGGTATCAGTATTGATCACTATCACAATATTTTCAATAACAAAAACAATTTTAATCACTAAGAATTGTGGCTTTGTTGTGGAGGATGTTGGTGATGATGATTGATGAAAATAGTATGATTCTTGTTGCTTAACTGCTGTATCTAATCAAAATTCCACTCGGCTGCCGGACTGCTTTTTAAACCAATGCGATCCACTGGAGCGACAGTTGCAGTCCGATAAAAATGGCATTCTACTGAATGAAACTTTCTCATGATAAAGACGACTGAGGAAGGAATTTCCTTCTAAGTGTGTTGATCGAGTTTCACTAAAATGGCATCGGTTTTGTTTACGGTGTTAGTCTTATATTAATGAAACTAACATTATAAATTGTTACACAAAAAATAAACATTCTCCCCGACGGGGAATTGAACCCCGGTCTCCCGCGTGACAGGCGGGGATACTCACCACTATACTATCGAGGAGGTATATGCACTACGCCGTAATACATACATACTATCTTGTAGATAAAAGAGAGTTTAGATAACTCTTGAAAGTTGCACTTCTTCCATAACTGTAGTAACCTGCCTTTGGTTAAAATATGACTTCCCAAGTCAGGTGAATACAGGTTTAACTTTAAAGACATGAGTAAAGCTAATAGAAAAGTGATTCAATTTCTAAGTACTTTGTTATTTATAGATCATTGACCACCAACGTCAACCATTATATTATGATTTACCGCAATAATATACAGAATGTTTAAAAGTTTTTAATAGTATGCTCTCCGACGGGAAAATTTACCGCAATAATATACAGAATGTTTAAAAGTATATATGCTCCCCGACGGGGAATCGAACCCCGGTCTTCCGCGAGACATGATATTTATATTATCTTCCTCTTTTAACGCTATAAGAATCAAAAGGACATTTTGAATATAATATAATAGATTAATATAGTATAATAGGATTATCATATAATTTAACATATTTTAAAGTAATATTATATAATTTAACATACTTTATTATGATATAGAATGGTATAATAAATTTTGATACACTATATATCAACTCATGATATTACTAGTAAAACTGTAAATGTTCATCATATAAAGGTATCAGTATTGATCACTATCACAATATTTTCAATAACAAAAACAATTTTAATCACTAAGAATTGTGGCTTTGTTGTGGAGGATGTTGGTGATGATGATTGATGAAAATTGTATGATTCTTGTTGCTTAACTGCTGTATCTAATCAAAATTCCACTCGGCTGCCGGACTGCTTTTTAAACCAATGCGATCCACTGGAGCGACAGTTGCAGTCCGATAAAAATGGCATTCTACTGAATGAAACTTTCTCATGATAAAGACGACTGAGGAAGGAATTTTCTTCTAAGTGTTTTGATCGAGTTTCACTAAAATGGCATCGGTTTTGTTTACGGTGTTAGTCTTATATTAATGAAACTAACATTATAAATTGTTACACCAAAAATAAACATTCTCCCCGACGGGGAATTGAACCCCGGTCTCCCGCGTGACAGGCGGGGATACTCACCACTATACTATCGAGGAAGTATATGCACTACGCCGTAATACATACATACTATCTTGTAGATAAGTACTTTGTTATTTATAGATCATTGACCACCAACATCAACCATTATATTATGATTTTCCGCAATAATATACAGAATGTTTAAAAGTATTTAATAGTATGCTCTCCGACGGGGAAATTTACCGCAATAATATACAGAATGTTTAAAAGTATATATGCTCCCCGACGGGGAATCGAACCCCGGTCTTCCGCGAGACATGATATTTATATTATCTTCCTCTTTTAACGCTATAAGAATCAAAAGGACATTTTGAATATAATATAATAGATTAATATAGTATAATAGGATTATCATATAATTTAACATATTTTAACGTAATATTATATAATTTAACATACTTTATATGATATAGAATGGTATAATAAATTTTGATATACTATATAGCAACTCATGATATTACTAGTAAAACTGTAAATGTTCATCATATAAAGGTATCAGTATTGATCACTATCACAATATTTTCAATAACAAAAACAATTTTAATCACTAAGAATTGTGGCTTTGTTGTGGAGGATGTTGGTGATGATGATTGATGAAAATAGTATGATTCTTGTTGCTTAACTGCTGTATCTAATCAAAATTCCACTCGGCTGCCGGACTGCTTTATAAACCAATGCGATCCACTGGAGCGACAGTTGCAGTCCGATAAAAATGGCATTCTACTGAATGAAACTTTCTCATGATAAAGACGACTGAGGAAGGAATTTTCTTCTAAGTGTTTTGATCGAGTTTCACTAAAATGGCATCGGTTTTGTTTACGATGTCGGCAAGCTGAACGAGCTTAAGTCTGCGTCTCACCAAGTCCTTGGCTGAAAACAAAAAACGTGTTTTAGCGAATGTTGTAAATTCCTTTTTTATTTACCTTGATAATTTGCCTATTAATTGATCTTTATCAATTCTACTTTCTATCTGACCGCACTGTATACACATGTAGGCATGCCATAGACACGTGGCATACTTCCATACCCAATCTCTTTTTAAACACTGAAATTGAACCCACCAGCCGATATACTTAACATACATCTCACTTTAATGTCGAGCGTTAGCGAGAGAGCTACTAGCTGAAACTTTAACGACTTAGTCCCAGCTACGGATCAAACCTCAGTCCTTCGATTACCATAGCAGACGGTCTACCAACTGACCTAACAGTGCCATTTACGCCTTAAAAATATTTATTTTTATTTTATTTATTTTTCTGTTACCATAAATCACGTGGTTATTGCTGCGTGAAGCAATACCAGATACGGATAATTGTCTAGGAACCTGCATATTTAATTTATTCCCATTTCTACAAAAAATACGACAATTACCTTCAATAATTGACTGCTTTGCAGCAGCTACATTGTGCGTGTCAATGTTGTCCTCCGCTTCATTCAGACAAGACATAACTTTATGGTTCTGCTTATATTGCTCCTCATTACTTTTACGCTTGAACTTTGGTGCGTCTAAGACTGAAGGGTTCAAAGAAGAAGAAGAAGATGAAGATGGAGCACTTATCTTTGAAATCATATCCCCAATGCTGTGAAGCAACTCTGCATTGTTTGCTTGTATGGCGTCTTTAACTTTGCCCTCCACTAAGCGCTGCACATATTCTGTCTCCATGCCACGTGGTGTTTAAAACTATTTGGTAAGCTAAGCGCAAAATAAACTCGATGTTGACGGGTTGAAGTCAAGCCTAGAACTGACTAATACACCGCTAACTATACCCATAAACCCACACTGTACACTGAGCACAAATTCCACGTGCAAATTTGTGTATTGCTATGTTAAGACATTCGTTCTGCTCTATACTACGTAACGCGCAGAACTACCAATTCTACTGGACGAATATATCTCCGAATAAAGACTGGGGACGGATTTTTACGACATATTGTGTTTGTGTTCGATTTTAAGTAAAATGATATAGTTTAGATTACGGTATTAATCGAATGTTTATGAAACTAACATTACAAAAATACACTTTCTCCCCGCCGAGGAATTAAACCCCGGTCTCCTGCGTGACAGACGGGGATTCTTCCTGTGGCTGTTTCCTGAGTATATTGTAATTTATATACATGTATCACTGACTAACAACGTAAAACATTATGTTACGAGTTAAGGCATTTATATACGGAATGTTTAAATATATACCCCCGACCGGGGTACTTACCACTATACTATCGAGGAGATACAATATTACGAATAGTAACAAAAACAACAACAACAATAATGATAATAATAATAACGATAATAATAATATTAGTGATATAAATACATGTAATTTAATGGCGTTTCCATGTACCTATACAAATAGTGTGGATCCAGATAAATCGTTGCACCAGGGTCCAAACTGTTCGATATTCTGATGAAAAGTGTAGTCTACTTTCATGAAAAAGATGATATGATGCGACGCTGGGTTGGTGTCTCATCTGAATACAAACTGTTTTCATAAGGAATTACAGATACGCCTATAGCAGAGAAAAGTTCAAAGGGGAATTAGTGATAATGAAAGTAACACGCGGTTTAAGGGTTAATCGAAAGCCACTGATATGTTTGTATAGTGATTCTGTTAGAGATATTGTGATAAGCATCTCCGCCTATCACGCGTGAGACCCTGGTTCGATTCTCCGTCGAGGATCAGATTTGATTTTATACATTCTGTATATATTATTGTTGCCGTTGTAATGTTCAGGAGTTTGAAGAAACAGTGTGTCATGTACAAGAACCACAACTGTAGCTTCACAAAACCAAGTATTGCGCTAATTGCTAATTGTGCCTCATGGCTTATGAAAATTTGAACATTTTTCTCGTGAAATCACTGATAGGATTTCAATAAATTTGGCACGAGTGTTCTTTTAGTTACCTTTTACCAAGCTGTTCAAGTAGTTATTACTAATAAAAATGGACACCATAGATGGGATTAACTTTCCTTATATAAAACAGCTACATCTAACAAAAGTGTAATTAGTGGTATATCGATAATGATTTCATTATTCTGAATAAAACGTTCTCAGGAAAAATTCAGGACGGGTTTTTACCACTTCCGATTTTCAGTGCAATTGGCTCGTCAATTTAAGCAAAACCCTTTTGTATATAATGGAATAGTTTGGAAAAACCCTAATCTATAAATAAAAACGACAGGTCACTCCTACTTGCTAATATTAATCGTATGTTTATGAAACTAACATCACGAATTGTTATACAAAAATACACTTTCTCCCCGACGGGGAATTGAACCCCGGTCTCCCGCGTGACAGGCGGGGATACTTACCACTATACTATCGAGGAGGTAGATAGATAGATAGATAGAATCTTTATTTACATCTCATCAATGCACATTCAGCAAATATAAAACATATACAATAAACATTTCAAATAGTGTAGTTATAACTCCATCATACTTACATAATTCCATGTCGATGAAAGGTGTTTGAATAAATCCTTGAAGTTGCAGTCTTTCTTTAATTTGAGTTACCTCCCTTTGGTTATCAGTACATCTATGAATATTCACAGGACGTTTGAAATATATGACTTCCCAGGTCAAGTGAATACATGTTAAACTGTACAAACATTCTGAATGAATGTTATAGAAAAACATCAATTAAAGCGACAGCTAATCCGGCTGCTAATAAAGTACATTATCATTTATATATCAGTGATCACCAACGTCAAACATAATATGGAAACTTACTACATTCACAGAATGTTTATAAGTATTTGCTCCCCGACGGGGAATCAAACCCCTGTCTCCCGCGTGACAGGCGGGGATAGTAACCACATTACACTGCTACCAATAGTAGTAGAAGTGGCAGCAGTAGTAGCAGCAGTAGTAGTAGTAGTTGCTGCAGTAGTAGTAGTAGTAGTAGTAGTAGTAGTAGTAGTAGTGGTAGTCGTAGTAGTAGTAGTCGTAGTAGTGGTAGTAGTAGTAGTAGTTGTTGTAGTAGTGGTAGTAGTAGTAGTAGTAGTAGTAGTAGTAGTAGTAGTAGTAGTAGTAGTAGTAGTAGTAGTAGTAGTAGTAGTAGTAGTTTCTGCAGCAGTAGTAGTAGTAGTAGTAGTGGTGGTAGTCGTAGTAGTAGTAGTCGTGGTAGTGGTAGTAGTAGTAGTAGTCGTAGTAGTAGTGGTAGTCGTAGTAGTCGTAGTAGTGGTAGTAGTAGAAGTAGTTGTAAAAGTAGTAGTAATAGAAGTAGGTAGTAGTAGTAGTAGTAAACTATATCCAAACTGTTTGAAGTAATTATCATGTTTCTAACAACTGTTGTCCATTTTACATATTATTTTTTGCAGTTCTCCCCCTTCGCTTTAGAATATTATCATTACATCAAATACTTGTCGTGATGCCATGCCGAGTTCGTCGGTGTTTCATCTGGATCAAAACTGTTTACATAGTGGGTACAGATACGAAATGGCAGCGAATTCCTACGGACCGTACATTAGTGATTATTCAGGTACTACACAGTAAACCCTTCTCTTGCTGAATTTTAAAATACATTTCTCCTTCTTTACCCATGCCCTGTTGTATAATTACATATATCTTCACTGTGTACAAGTATTTCGCTGTGCAAGCACTGCTGTGGAGTGCACTGGTCGTACAATCAACTTGTAAATAGTGCAGACCCTGATGAGACAGCTCCTGCAGGAGCTGTCTCATCTGGGTCTTCACTATTTACAGGTAAGTATATTGACGTGAATAGCAAGCGAAGGGTTAAACTCTTTCCTCCATAAATACTCCTTTCTACGCCTCCGTAAACAGGGTAGACCCAGATCAGACGGCTGCTAAAAGCGCTGTCTGATCAGTGTCTGCTCTGTTTTCTTATGCTATAATAAGGGGGGGGGGTGTTATAGAAATATTTTACGAAACAAATCATAACTAGAACATACAAAAAGTATTCAAATTTCTTTATTATATCAAATTGAATATAAAACCTAAACAGAATTGAAACATGACACATGTTGTTCAACTAAAATATCAGACTTGAACAATTTACATACAAATCTTTGATCATAGCAGGGCGATCGTTTGGAAGACATTTGATTGCATCACAAAGATTGCATCACAAACCATTTCCCTCATATAAATGTCTTTTCATGCGTTTTGCAAAACAAAGTAGACCCATAATCTAAGAGTCTGCTCTGTTTGCGAATGAACATTTTACAGATCTGTTTGTTTAATTTCTAAAATTGCTAAAATATTCCACCTTCCAGAATTCATTATAACTGTTTTGTCCGTGAATATTCAGTAGGTATTGAAATTTGGAATACACATAGAACAGGGAAGGGTTAACTCTTTACTACATCATCAGCATTCATGCAAGAAATAATGCCTGTATAAGTATTAATAAACTAGTTTTGTAACGACAGGGCGAACAAGGGAATTATTTATTTCAGCCAAAAGCAGAACGTATCTATTTTAGTTCTTGAGCAAACAGAGAAGACACAGACCAGACAGCTTATACGAGTACAAGAACTATCTGATCTGGTTAACTCTTTTGCAAATGTACAAAATGGCGTTTCTGTGAGAAAAGGGTTAAACCTTTATGCATAAAAGACTTTGTCATTGTGCATACGAGCAAAATGCGTGTAGAACAAGTACTACTGCGTATAATTCAAAATTATATCTTCACATTCTGTATGTGCGTTCAGTTGCTGTTCATAATGCATTTTGATCTGCTTTACAAGTCGACTGCTCTGCTTCAATGTTCAAAACATTGTGTTTTGCCAAATGAAGCAGAACGGACGACATGTGAAGCAGACGACGTGTGAAGCAGACGACACGTGAAACAGACGACATGTGAAGCAGACGACACATGAAACAGACGACACTGTCAATGAGGTTTTATCCTTGTGAGACGCAGAGTCACACGTCTGATCAGGGTTATCAGATGTGTAGTCAGGGTCCATGCTTATAAAGCTTTTCGTTGAGTCTGAGTTTCGTTCTCAAGCTTTTGATTGGTCAGATTTGAGTTCTCAAGCTTTTGATTGGTCAGATTTGAGCCAAAGGCTCAAATCTGACCAATCAAAAGCTTGAGAACGTTCTCAGACTCAACTAAAAGCTTTATAAGCATGGACCCTGATCTGCTTCTACACTGTCTGCCAATATCAGACATTCTTTTCTATGAAGCAACCCTTTTGTGTTGTTGAATAAAACTAAATTATGAAGAAACAGCTCTTAACATGTATGAATAAACATCGATTTATAAATGAAATAATCACTCGTATGAATGGAAATGTCGAATTTATGAATGGAAGCATTTACAACAAGACATTTAGTCTTTATCAATTGAAATATTGTATTTATGAATAGGAATATCGCTTTTTATAACTAGCAAATGGTCTTCATGAATGGACGTATTGTATGAGTGAATGAAAACATAGTATCTCGTATCTATGTATATATATATATTTATATAATGTATCTCGTATTTATGAAATGGGACTTCGGTACATGTATTTATTAATGAAAATGCGTTTCTGTAATATATATAATTATGATGTTTATGAAAAGCGAACATGCACTATGAATAAACCTATGGAATTTAACCCTTCTCTTGCTGAATTTTAAAATACATGTCTCCTTCTTTATCCATGCCCTGTTGTATAATTACATATATCTTCACTGTGTACAAGTATTTCGCTGTGCAATCACTGCTGTGGAGTGAACTGGTTGCACAATCAACTTGTAAATAGTGCATACCCTGATGAGACAGCTCCTGCAGGAGCTGTCTCATATGGGTCTTCACTATTTACAGGTAGGTATATTAACGTGAATAGCAAGCGAAGGGTTAATAATATATTTGAGTTTATTTTGATACTAAACCGTGTATCGGTACTTCATACAGTCATGTCTCGGTAATACGGTCACTCAAAAGAAGTATAATTCAAGATATTTAACCCATTCCCTCATATTGACGACTTTTGACGACTCTGGAAAAGTCACTTTGTGAAACCATTGTGATAAATAGGGCATTTGCTCCTAAAGGAGCAAATGCTCTATTTATCACAATGGTTTCAAACTACAAAATTCTAAATAGGTTGTAGCTTAATACAGGGCAACACTTACAAAAAGGAGCTTTCTGCATTACTTTGGCCCTGCATTAAGCAACCCTATTTTCTTGTGGTAGTAAACTGTGTGGTCGTATTAGCGAGACTTAGATATACAGTAAAACCCCGCTAATACGACCACCTAAAAGAGTTATAATTCTGGGTGCTAGATGCAGGTGGTAGCTTAATGCATGACAAAAGTAATGCAGAAAGCTCCTAGAGGAGCTTTCTGCATTACTTTTGCCATGCATTAAGCAACCACCTGCTTATAAATACACCCATGTTTATTCATTAAGTGGTCGCATTAGAGGGGTTCTACTGTATTTATATTATGTAAACCGACCGATGCCACGTCTGATTCAAACCTGTTTGCTACTGTAAAGTTAGTTTTAGACTTGAGTGTAGAACAAACATAGTCATAGTCAAACCGTGATGTTTGTATATATCTATACAGTGAGACATTGCTGGTGCTGGAACATTTCCTGTGGTAGTAAACACTTTACCTCATGAATATTCATGTAAGAAATAGTGATATCATGAATATGAATAAGATGGTATCTATAATGGGCCATTAACACAGGATTGTGCGGTCATGACAGGCACAGTAGAATCAGATTTATAGAACTCATTAAGCAAACAGAGTAGACCCTGACCAGATGGTTCCTACAGAAGCCGTCTGATCTGGGTCTCCGTTGTTTACAAAGTCGTTAAAAGACGTATCTATGGGGTAAAGGATTAATGTAATTTGTACAATTAGACACAGCATTCAGTTGATTAGCAGCGCTGCTATGATATACATTGTTATTGAATATGCATTTGCATTGTTGTGCATCGAGACATATACACAGCTACAGATAAAGGTGCGTACCCCAATACTGAACTCGTCATTTCTCCACCTAACTATATACCGCGACCACTCTTTAGTATCGTCACGAAGAGACGATTCTAAAGAGTGGTCATAGTATATGGTTTGGTGGAGAAATAAAAGAGTTATTCTTGAAAGATTTTATCACACATCTTATCTGGAGTTCTGCATGATATAGATGTTCACTGGCACTACAATATAATACATAGGACCTATACTCCACGTAGCTCGGTTCAAGGAAAGATAAACATCAAACATGTACACATATAATGAGATCATATTGGCATAAAATACACATTGGCATCAAGTACACTTATTGACATAATATGCACAAACAGGCATCAAATGCACATATTGGCATAAAATACACATCTTGAAATCAAGTGAACATATTGACAAAAAGATACGCTGGCATCAAATAGAAACAGTTGCATAAAATACACACTGGCATAAAATACACATATGGCATAAATACACAATGGCATCAACTACACATAATGGCATATAATAAACATTTAGGCATAAAATACATAATTCATAATTGTCTGCAAAAATTAGGTCGAGTGATAACCTATGCAAACAGTTTGGATCCATATTAGACATCGAGTAACTCGGCGTCTCATCAGGACCCAAACTGTTTGACAAGTTGCTTGCATTTGGTATACAGACTGACTTCTGAAAATGCAGCGAGTGAAACATTCTGCTAAAATAATTTGCCCAGCAGGCAAAAGTTTAAATTCTCTAAAACGAGATCGCCACTTATGTTCTTGTTCAGTTTAAGCACTATGTACAGGTCGTTGGTTATAATGATTGTGTCACATATATAATAGAACCTCTCTTAAGCGGCCATTTATTTATTAAACATAGGAGTCTTAAAAGGTGGTTGCTTATGTAGGGCAAAAGTAATGCAGAAAGCTCCTATAAGAGCTTTCTGTATTACTTTTGACCTGTATTGAGCTACCACCTGCCTTACAGACCCATAAATAGACCTATTTTTAACGGCCGCTTAACACATGTTCTACTGTATTACATGAGCATACAGTTTATACACATACCCTTTGAATACTGAATTTCAAAGTTAAATTGCCCTTCATCGTTTAACGACACAGCCAATTTGGTATGAAAGAGAAATTTAAAAGACAAACAGTGCAGATCCTGATCGGAGGCTCCTCTGAGAGCACCCTCTGATCCGGATCTACACGGTTTACAAATGCCAGTGCAATCGTTTCCAGCATTCAATGGGGTTAGGACTGTCCTTCATTGCATTTCCCGGCATAGTTTTAGTTATTAATTATTAACTTATCAAATTTATATACAGTGTTCTTCTGTCACTATGTCAGAACACCCAAAATGGGAGTTTTACACTGTCACTGTACTCGGAGCACTAACTATAGTTTTATATTATTACAATGTATGGTTAAGAAATGTCTGTTCTATTCAATGACGAATATTCGTCTTCAATATTATTTCAATAGCGCAGTAGCTTACAACAATGGAGAACGACACAGAACCACGAAATTACATGACACACCCCTTTGAAATAACGCAGTGGTGGCAATAATGTGGTTCCGTACATCATATTAATCCGTCTTATTCTAAGCTTGACCTGACTCACATTTGCGAGCAGCTTGGATCAAGATAAGACTCCGAGGAAATCAACAGCTATCATGATCCAAGCTGTTTGACTCTACGTCAATAGCATCTCAAAATCATGGTCTCATCAGAAATACAGTAAAACCCCTCTAAACCGGAATTCTAGTAGAGAAGTTGAGAAGATACTTTTAGGTAGGAATCTGCTTAATGCAGGGTTAGAGTCATGCAGAAAGCTCCTAGATGAGCTTTCTGCATGACTTTCACCCTGCATAAAATTCCACCGGTCTCCAAGACCAATATGTATACAGATTTTAACGTTCGTTTTAGAGTGGCTTTATTATAGTCAAAACTGCACCAGATCGAAATTTGAACAAACATTACTTTTTTACAGCGACATACGGGTTAGCTCTATATGACCTCTTGTTTGAATTTTTGTGACATTGTGCTCAAATTAAACGGTTCTGTAATCTGAACGACGGCTGCTGTAGGTGATGACATGTTAGATCTACAATGGGGTCGTGGCGTCATCAAGTGACAGTTTAGTCCCGGCGGGCTCCCCATGGAGCCCATATTAAGATTCGGGTCTGCTGGAGATACTGCGGGCTGGGGCGAGTTGTCGAGTTGCAGTTGCGACATGTAAGGTACAGAGTTCAAAACCCCGGCGCCAAGTGGTGGACTATGTGTGTCCGAGCCAAGACCGATAACTGAACTATCCAAGGGGCCATTAATATTGATGGAATCGTCCTCGTCGGAGCCAGGCATGTCCCCATAGTTGATGGTATTCATGATCATTGACGGCGACATGGAGAGAGGCGCTGATGAAGTGGTCGTTGGAATGTGTGTCATTTCTGCATTGGCTCCTGGAATATACAAATTTAAGAATTATACTCTATACGGCCGCTTGTGTTGAGTCAAAGGATTAACTTCATTTCATATTGTATGGTATCGAAAATCAAACTTATATTATTAACCATTTCCCTGTTTAGTATTCATGTAAGACATAATGACAATCATGAATATTTATTAGCTGATTTTTACAATGGCATATGAAGACAGGGTTGTTTTGTTATTGGTAGATACTGTACTGTCGGGCCTATTATAATTTCATCAGCAAACAGAGCAGACCCTGATCAGACGGACACCATTGCTGAATTATCAAATTGTCGCTTTAGGGAGGCACCACTGTATTTTGGAAACAGATTGATCGCACTAATGCTTTGGAGAAAAATCGAATGTAAACATAACGTACCACCAAGCAACATTTCTTGAAGCAGGTTGTCTATCTTAGCCATTCCAAACAGTTTAGCGAACTGTATTTGTTCGATCATCTGCCACGTGATACTCTGCAGCGCCGGAAGTAGCAACAAGATCTCGCCGAAGCGCCCTCTAGAGTCGTACTGTCGGTCGTTGATGTAGTCTTCCAGATTGACCTGAACTTGGTAGCGGAATGACTTAATTTTGGTAGAGTCGCCCAATCCTTTTGCATCTGTAACATAAAAATATTTTGTTTATCATTGTGCAATAAAATTTTAGATAAAAAGACTCTTCCATTTCATTTATTAACCCTTTATCTCATGCATATTCATATTAGAAACAACGATTGTGATTTTAATAAGCAAATTATTTATAATAGTTTAACCCATTACCTCATAGGCTATTTTTAGATCCAGCCTCTGAATAAATCTACCGAAAAGGAGCATTTACTAGAGAAAAGGAAAATTTAGAATTGTGTAGTTTCGAAACTATTGTGATAAATAGAGCATTAGGAGCAAGTGATTTATTTATCAGAATGGTTTCAAAAAGTGAATTTTACAGAGGCGTCAAAAGGCGTCAATATGAGGGAACGGGTTAAGGCATTATAAACAAGGGATGTACGATCTTGCCCCATATTCATAAAGTTCCATAGGAAAACTTAAGGAAAATATTTTAGTCTGAATTTGTAGCAGGACTAGTGAATACATATTCGTTCCTTTTTATGTCTACTGTCTATTTATAATAAATGGTGGTACTTCAGTCGAAATCCGACAGCAAAGCAAATGTAAGTAAGGCTAAATGCTCATAAGTTTTATTGTAATTTCATAGTTTTGTTTGGAGAAGCATGCATAGCAGATTTACCCTCAGTTCTGTTAAATAAACCAAAAGAGTACCAAACAGGTTTTATGGTTATGAGAAGCCCTGGAGTTTTCACCTGTAGTCAAAATGGTTGCAAATTCGCCTCGAATGAGCCGTTTGACCAAGGTCAACACAATTTGCTACGATGTAGTCTAATTCAGTTATCAAACTGTTGCCAAATTGAATTATTCTTTCGTACTGGTATGAGTTAAAATCGTAGAATTTTGATTGATTATTTAATAACTCCTACCTGGGTCAAAAAAGACTACTGCCTTCAAACAAGCGAATTCCGAGTCGTCTATCTGTACTTCTCGCAATGGTTTGACTAGTTCATCTAATATTCTGCAGGCGATGCGGCCGAATTCTAGTTCCGAAGAATTCCTTGGAATGATGACGTCATTTCCGAGTAGAAGCACGTCTTTGTGTGGTATTGAGCGTCTTGCAACGCCAAGTAGAAGATGTTCACCAGCATGTGCTCTCAGTAGTGCCACCTGAAAATAAACAGTTCAAATGTTTATAATTGTTTCTGCTTATTTTTGCATGTTTCATGTCCAGTAGAACCCTTTTTAACCGGCCATTCATATATTGAACATATGACTCTTAAAAGCAGGTGGTTGCTTAATTAAGGGCGAAAACAATGCAGACATCATATAGGAGCTTTCTGCACCTACCTTACAAACCCATAACTAAACCTCTTTTTGATGGCCACTTAATCCATTACATCATAGGCTATTTTAGATACATCCACTTTGAATAAATTTACCGAAAAGGAGCATTAGCTAGAGAAAAGGATTTTTTTTTTAATTTTGTAGTTTGAAACCATTGTGATAAATAGAGCATTTGCTCCTAAGAAGCAAATGCTCGATTTATCACAATGGTTTCAAAAAGTGACTTTTACAGAGTCGTCAAAAGTCGTCAATATGAGGGAATGGGTTAAGACAGGTTCTACTGTAATTGCATGTGTAGGATTCAAATCTAATTGTACAGCTCTCTTGACAATATGGAAATTATGCAAAAATAAAGTGACCCTGTGGCAACGCCGTCAACATTCAGAGGGTAACTCTTGCCCACTGTAAGAGCATCCATCTACATTTTCCCCCTTTATGGTGCAATGAAATGTCCTCTTAACCCTTTCCCTCATATAAACGTGTTTCACGCGTTTGCAAACGGAGTAGACCCAGATCAGACGGCTCCTTTAGATCAGACGGCTCCTAAAGGAGCCGTCTGATCAGGGTCTACTCTGTTTGCTACTAGAATTTCAAAGATCTGTGCCTTTACTTTCTAAAATGGCTAGAATGTTTCACCTTCCATATTTCATTATAAATATTTTGTACATGAAATATGCAATAGGTATTGAAATTTGGAATGAACACAGAACATGGAAAGGGTTAAAGGTATATTACACTATGTAATATATGTCAATGATATGAAACAATAATAGTTTACAAAAGAAATCAAACGAGATTTGCCCGATTTATTTTTTGCGTCGCTATTGTCTCTTACCTGATCGTCCAGGGGAAGCTCACAGAAGCATGGAATGTATTTAGCCCATTCTACCAGTATCAGAAGCTGTTGTTTCATTGACTCGCACACATCGTTGGCATTTGCTATTCGTTTTTGGGACAGGTCCTCAAGTGTGAGCCCGGCACGAGGTGACGTGATCTAATAACATTAAACATACAGTTAAACCTCTGTACTGCTACCACTAAAATGTGCGGGTGCTTAATGCAGAACGAATGTACTACAGAAAGCTTCTATGAGAGCTTTCTGTATAATATTTGTCATTCATTAAGCTACCACTTACTTTAAATATCCAGAATTAGACCCACCTTTGGTGGTAGTGAAGGAAAGATTTACTGTAAACATCATACACGCATGTCTGAACATAAGTTTGATCATTCTGTTGAAACATTTGTCGAATAGTATCATCTTTTATGCTTCCTTTGCATTTATGTTGACGAATGCACGAAACGAAATCAGTCAAATTATCTATGCAAAGAGTTTGGATCCAGATGAGATGCCGAGTGACTCGGCGTCTCATCAGGACCCAAACTGTTTGTTACCTTGGTAATAGTTTTGAAAGAAAAGGGGGAGAAAATTAAACAAATGAAATTATAGCAGACGACAAATTCTGCAGACGACAATATTTACCCGCGAACGAGTTAAGCTCCAAAAGAAAAGAAAAGGTATGTTTCATAGATGAAAGGTTGCAGCCTGCTTATGGTAAACAATATTGAACTTACCTGTCTAGAGAGTATTTCAGCATTGAGTAAAGTAGACACAGACAGGGAACCATTTTGATTTATGTCGTCATAACTGGTTCTCCGTACACTGATTCTGTCTCGTTCGTTTTGGACAGCTGTAAAATAAAACAAAATACATGTGTACTTTAGTGTAACTGCGCTTCGTAAATAATTCTTGTCCATTTACGACTTAACCCGTTGCCTCATAGGTTATGTTAGAACCTCTTTAAATAAATCTTATCCATATAGGAGAAAATGCTCTATTTATCACATTGGTTTCACAAAGTGATTTTTACAGAGTCGTCAAAAGTCGTCAATATAAGGGAATGGGTTAAGCTAGAATACAGTAGAAGCTTTTGTAAGCCATACTTTCTGGATTGAACACAAGGGTCTCCACCCTTATCCGCTGTCAAAAATAGTACCTGCTCAAATTTAGATTTGGTGTAATTTTTACTTCTTCTTATTGAGAAATTATCGACTGAGTGTCAAACAGCGTGAATCCTAATGGAATGTCGAGGTTTTGATAAGCGCTTTTTGCCTTCTACTATGAAATATACAGCAGATCTACAGCGAACACTTAGTTACCGCCTATAGCCTGTAGTGTAGCTATCGTCTGTCTTAACAATAACATTCGTTTTGCATTAAGCTATCGCCGGTACTTTCCTAGTGGCATTTCGTTAATGCAATGGGTAGAAAAGATTACTGGCTATTCATTCATACAAAAGTAAACAAACTGATATTTTTCGTGAATGTTTTGTAGTTCGGCACCTTAATAATTCAGAAATAGTCTTCATTTGATTTGTAGCTTTTGAGAGGTTTGACTGTACACTTTTTAAAGTGTACGTTAAGAAGTCTTCCTCACCTTCTTTTTTCATTCCAGCCCGGAAACACTTCCGTAGTCTACAATATCTACACTGGTTTCGCTTGTCTTTGTCTACTGTACAGCTCCTGTTGAACCTACATGAGTATACGTGATTCTTCCTCACACTTCTCCTGTAGAGAGAAACAGAAACAGGTCAGGATAAATAACGAAACTACAGTAAAACCTCTCTACAACGGCCACTAAATTACATCAATTATTTTGTGTTAAAGGCAGGTGGCTGCTTAAAGCAAGGTGAAAGTAAAACAGAACGCGCCTATATGAGCGTTCTGTTTTACTTTCACCTTACTTTAAGAAGCCACCCGTTCTAAATACCATCTAATTAACATAATTTAGTGACCGTTATAGAGAGGTTTTACTGTAATGTAAGGTTACGCTTACAAACAATGGGTTTCAATGATCAGTCCAAATCGCGCGTTAAGTCCGGTAATAGACGAATAGCTACGAAACAAAAAGATGAATTAGTTTTAGTTTAACTCAGTATTTACGATTTTTAACGCCTTTGCAAAACTAGCAGACCAAGATCGAACGGCTCCTGTAAAAGGGTCTACCCTGTTTACTAATGAAATAAATATCTGGATCCATGCTTATAAAGCTTTTTAGTTCGTTCTCAAGCTTTTGATTGGTCAGATTTGAGCCAAGGCTCAAATATGACCAATCAAAAGCTTGATAACGAACCCAGACTCAACTAAAAGCTTTATAAGCATGGATACTGCTTGCATAGTTAATACCATGGTCAAAATGTCCCGTGTTCATAAGCGATAATAACACTTCATGTAATTGTTATTCATGATATTTTAATACTCTAGAGTCAATCCAGTTGTATATAGCTGAATATAGCCAAACGCAGTACCTTAACAACATATCGCACTTTAGCGCTCGGTGTATTGGTCGTTTGCAAACATGGCATATGCATCAAGTTTCAACTAATTATTTTAAGAAATATACCCAGAGTAGCAAAATAGTGTACAGAAACCCCCCACTAATGCGACCACCTAAAAGAGGTATAATTCTGGGTGCTAGATGCAGTTGGTAGCTTAATGCAGGACAAAAGTAATTCAGAAAGCTCCTAGAGGAGCTTTCTGCATTACTTTTGCCCTGCATTAAGCAACCACCTGCTTATCAAGACAACCATGTGTATTTATTAAGTGGTCGCATTAGAGGGGTTCTACTGTATATCTTATTACTCTACGTCTCAACTGGATACAAGCTGTTTCCAAGAATCGTTACAAAATTCGCATATGGAACGCATAAATGCTTAAGACGTTTCTGTTATGCTAACTTTATATTTCGCGCAATATGCAGACGGCAATTTCAGTGTGGGGAACGAGTCAATAATGTCCTTTGCAAACTATATAAACCTAGATGAGAGGGATCCAAGAGGAGCCCTCTCATCTGGGTCTACACTGTTTGCCATGTTACACTTTTCTTTAAAAATATCCCTAGATGTTCATAGTAAGCTTGGTCGGTTTGAAGTTTGGAATATCCCATTTTAAACATCAGCGTTGAAAGGGTTATGCAGGAACTTTACTCTTTATTGTGTACATAACTGCTAACTAATCCTGCTATCTACAGTTATTGCTGATAATTTGGAAAGATCCTGTTATCATAGGGGAAAAATACGATGTCACTTTTAGGCCGCATGACAGAAAAACGGTAATAAGCCGGGGTTTTGTCCGCTCCTGGTTATGATTCATACCTTAACCGTTTGTGAATATTCCTTTAGCACTCTATCGGCGATTTTGGGTTAACCTTCGCAAACGGTTTGGATCCAGACGAGACGCCGAGAAATCCGGCTTATGGAAATATATAGATCTGATTCTTCATTTTCTGTCATGGCTAATAGTTCCCTTGTTCATATCTCATTATAAAACGTCAGCCAATTAACAAAAGTAATAACTTCTTCATTAATATTCATCAGTTAAAGGGTCTAATGCTGATTGTGTCTTCACTGTTGTAAATGTTCAAGCACGTTTTTGCATGCGGCAAAGTTTGGTTTTAACCCTTCGCTTGCTGAATTTTAAAATACATTGCTCCTTCTTTACCCATGCCTTGTTGTATAATTACATATATCTTCACTGTGTACAAGTATATCGCTGTGCAATCACTGCTGTGGAGTGCACTGGTTGCACAATCCACTTGTAAATAGTGCAGACCCTGATGAGACAGCTCCTTCAGGAGCTGTCTCATCAGGGTCTTCACTATTTACTGGTAGGTATATTGACGTGAAGAGCAAGCGAAGGGTTAATGTAAGTTGTTTATTCTCTAAGGAATAATAGCAGTCATACTAATGCACGTGTACGACGTGTTTGTTTCTAGTAATTACGCAAGCACTTGTGTGCGGATATATAAGAATAATAACATTCCTACTAATACCCATGTACGCCGTGTTTGTTTCTTGTAATTAGAAAAAGCACTTGTGTGCGGATATAAACACTTCTCTAAACAATCAGCTTTAGATCAAATGATCGTAAAACCACTTCAATACTCTGAGAGAAGCGTTGATTTACATTGTAAACAGTGTAGACCCAGATGAGACACCGAGTAGCTCGGCATTTCACTCGGTTCAACGGTGTTTGAAACTCAAGTTAGTGTTGTAGACAGAGAATAAAAGCTTGTATTATAAACACGAACTAGAACAAAAATGTTTATAGTAGATCCTCTCCTAAGCGGTAATAACGTAGGAGTCTTAAAAAGCACGTGGTTGCTTAATGCAGGGCAAAAGTAATGCAGAAAAGCTCATATAGGAGCTTTCTGCATTACTGTTGACTTGCATTAAGCTACCACCTGTCACACAGACCCATAATTAGATATCTTTTTGACGTCTGCTTAAGGCAGATTCTACTGTACATACGAACATGTTGTTCAAACCCTGTACACACTAAGTATTTATCGTTTGAGGAAACAAATGTCGTCTGCTCTTTCAGAAGTTACTCATTCTCCAATTCCCCTTCAAATATATAATCAGATTGTCAAACAGTTTCGATGCTGAAGAGAAGCCGCGTTACTGGGCGTCTCATATGGACAAAAGTTAAACTGTTTCCACCGCGTATCACAAAATCGCCGTAAGCATGCAAAAGCTTTAATCATATTCCCGCTATCTGCGACCTGACTAGTATTTACGAATAGTTTGGACCAAGCTGCAACGCTGAGTAACTCGGTGTCTCATCAGTTTAATTTCAAAGTCATGTTTGAATCGGAAGTAATCGAACTTGTTACAGATCCAAAATTAGACAAATATTATATTTTTCGCAGAGGATTAACCCTTTCCTTCATATAAACGCATTTTCACGCATTTGCAAACGGAGTAGACCCAGATCTAAAGGAGCCGTCTGATCCGGATCTGCCCTGTTTGCTTTTCACATGATACAGACATGATTCTGCAGTTTTTCTCAAAGCAAAACATTCTTTTGAAAAGTTAACATTATGAAAATAATTACCTAATACATATTCATGATGTTGTTATTTCTTATATAAATGGTTTAAGTGTTAAGATAAGACGTTCTTATTTGGTACTTACAAGAACACACTTGATGAACTATCGCTAACGAGCTTATGGGGAAGAACCTGCTTTTCGTGCTTTAATGCTACAAGTGTAGTCAAGAGGGCAATTAAATAGATAAGCCCTCATATCCCCCGCTCGAAAAGTATCGTATGGTGAAACGTTCGTTGTTCAAATATTAAGACACCTAAGTTGCTAATTTTTTAGAAACGAGCTAGACTTCACATAACATGTCTCAGAGCTGAGAATCCTGATAGCAATTATATATATACTTTAGTTTATGATTGGTTAGATTTTGAGTGTAGTCCTTCGCATATCTAAACTGTTATTTCTTATTGGATCGTTAAATATGAGGTGTGCCATGACAAAACCATCCTGAGTGACATTCAAACAGTGTAGACCCAGATCAGCCGCCTCGTCAGTGAGGGTCATCAGTACAGCGTGTTTAACCCCATTACCTCATAGGCTGTTTTTAGATACAACCTCTTTGAATAAATCTACCGAAAAGGAGCATTAACTAGAGAAAAGGAAAATTTTAGAATTTTGTAGTTTGAAACCATTGTGATAAATAGAGCATTTGCTCCTATAGGAGCAAATGCTCTATTTATCACAATGGTTTCACAAAATGACTTTTACAGAGTCGTCAAAAGTCGTCAATATGAGGGAATGGGTTAAAATGCAGCATATCAAACAGTTTAGTGTTTATCAGAAGCTGTGTAGATGGCAATGAGTTTGATATGGATATACAGTAGAACCTGTCTTAAGTGGCCATTCATTTATTGAATATGACAGTCTTAAAAAGTAGGTGGTTGCTTAATGCAGGGCAAAAGTAATAAAGAAAGATCTTATAGGAGCTTACTGCATTACTTTTGATCTACATTAAGCTACCACATGTCTTACATACCCTTGTTGATGGTCGCTGAAGACAGGTTCTACTGTAAAGATGATATATCATCATTCTATCCTTTTAAAATCACTATCGAAAATATCATCATCGCCATCCTCATCTTTATTGATGTTTGTTGACGTCATCGTTTTCATCACTGTTATGTTAATAAGTAAAATAAAGATATGGGATACTAACCTGAAAAAGCCCTTGCACCCATCACAGCTGGCGGCTCCATAGTGCTTGCCGGTGGCCCTGTCTCTGCAAATTGCACAAAACTGTAGGGAACCCTGGGTAGGGGAACATGGGGCACTGAGGGTCTGGATCTGCGTCGTGCCGATTTGTTGCAGGTTAATCCCGTCTCCATCTGAAGGAAAGTCGCAATAAAGTTGTCAGGCATAACATAAACAATAAGCATTTTAGTTGGGATTAAATCCATTCTCAAGCCAATTTTTCAATAATATGCTCACACATGTTTGCTAGATACCAGCATCATCCAAAAGGATGGAAACTGGGAACTAACCCTTTACTAACTGAATACGCCTTTTTATGCCTTTACAAACAGAGCAGGTCCTGATCAAACGGCTCCTCTAGGAGCCATTTGATCAGGATCTGCCATAATTGCTTATTGAGCAACTTGGATCTTATTCTGTAAATGTGACATTGTAAAATTGACATTACAAAATTCAGGTAACGAGTTTTCATGATGTTATTATTTCTTACATGAATATTAACCCATTTGCGCCCGCTGGATTATTCCATGTTTATATATTGGATTAGTCCATTTTTTATTTAAGGGGCGCCTGGTCTAAATTTTCAATTTCGTTTTGTTTTATATTAAAATTCCTATCACAAAACAGTGAAACAAACGTGTTTTAGAGTATTATCGAGTATCATGCCTGAGAAAGAGTTAATTTAAATCTGTATAACGCTCAAATTTGGATCTGGTGCAAATTAAACGCCTTTTCAGTTACCTCTACTACTACTGCTGCTGCTACTACTACTACTACTACTGCTGCTGCTACTACTACTACTACCACTATTACTACTGCTACTACGACTACTACTACTATTATTATTATTACTACTACAATTATTGAAACTAATATTATTACTGCTACTACTACCACCACTTATACTACTATTACTGTTTCTACTGCTACTACAACTACCACCACAACCACTACCACCACCACTACTACTACAACAACAACTATAACTACTTTAGTACTATCATTATTACTACTACTACAACAACTACTACTACTAATACTACTATACTTATACTAACTAATACGACTGCTAATACTACATTGCTTCCACGTCTTTATTTATTCACCTACTGACCGTTTTATTTCTATAACATAATCTGCATTTACTCAACTTTGTTCAGTAAAACATATCTAAAGTTACCACCTTAAAGCGGCACAATTCTGAGCCTTTTAGCCAGGTGATTGCTGAATACAGGGCGAAAGTTGTGCAGAAAACTCCTACAGGAGCCCTTCATTAAGCAACCATCTGTTTTTAAAGACACTAATTCTATTCGTTCAGAGGTCGTTTTAAACAGGTTCTACTGTACTTCCAGTTTATTCATTACACTGACACTGTGCCATCACATGATTTCTCCAGATCATATTCCAGTTTGTCATTTTCACAGTTAATTGTAGGCGTCGTCGTAATGGTGTACATTGGTCAATTTTATACACCAAATAATCTGTCATGCATATTGTACCCGCTGATACTCGCAGATCGCACGCACTTGAATTGATAACTGAATGGTGATAATTGAGTGTCAAATTTCATGAAATCAACATGCAAATATGATAGCACGATAATTCAAATGTTTAGGCACAGCGAAAATTATGTATACCTGTATTTACATGAATAAGTTCAGTAACTGTTGTTTTCCTCTAAATATGGAGTTTTTTATGTTTAGGAAAAAGCATGCAAACTTGTATTAGAATTACTAAAGTACTAAAATAAATTTCCCGATCATACTAACATTCATGAGACTTATATTAACTTGTTACTACTATTTGATTGCTGTAATTTTCCATGGAGCAGAATTATTGCAGATGTTGCAAAAACAAATCGTGGCATGCGAACTATGTGAAATGTATATACTATTAATTGGCAAATTAGTGTATGTTTTGTCAACAGTGAAATAGATATGAAATAATTATATGATTTTAGATAAGGTTCTACACTGAAAGTTAAAATATACATTACCTTCATAATAAAAGTACTGCTGTTCCCTTGGTGACGAATCTAGAATAGAACGAATACACATTGTTTCATATTCAAAATCTTCCATCGATTTCAACCACATGTTAGGCATGCACTATGTTTTTCAATGAAATAACTAAATTCAATGTCCCCCTATTATCTGGTCAATCAAAATGAAAAAGTCAAATTGACCCATGGCATCATATATATAGCATCGTTTGACCTACAAACCTTTCTTAGCCCCTCCTTTTTCTACCCCAATTCCTCTCCAATCCCACTATCCTCTCTACTGCAAGAATAATCCTGTATCATTATTAAAACCCAATCTTTTCAATCCGTTTGTTTAGTACTTATAATCCGAGATAACAATACCCCTGATCATAGCGGGTTGATCATTGATAAATGTTTATTATGAAGAGCATATCTCAAAGATCTACGCCCTATCGCACCCCTTACCACGGTGAAAACTCTTAACTCCGTGACAAGTGTTTAGAAATTCCATTCACCACTCTGCGTGCCTACGCAAGGTGTATTTTCCGTACTTGTGTGTGACAGTGTCAAGCCGATGGACAAACAAACAGGTTGACAATCGAATATTAATAATATTCCATCGTTATATATAACGTCTCAGATAATTCCTGCTGGTCAGTAAGGATTTGGAACCATAAACAAAACGGCCACACCGGAAATTGTTTTTCCGGTCTTGGAAAAACTTGAATTTAGAGTACAAGAAAGTTTGAAAGTTCAAAATGTATTTCAGATACTGGAAAATAGTACACGTTTTACCCGTATGCTGCTTTCCGCAACCTGAATTGCATTTAACCATTTTCCTGTTTAGTATGTAAGAAATAATGACAAAATGAATATTCATTAGCTCAAATTTTGGAATATAATTTTTTCAAGGGAATTGTTTGCTTTGTCAAAAAAATGTATAATCATATCTTTATCGTGTCAAAACAAACACAGCAGACCTTGATCTTGGTCTGCTCTTTGTGAAACTGTGTGAAAAGACTTTTATATTAGGGAAAGGGTTAACCCATTTGCTCCCACGATCCCATAAATGGGACGTAGGCAAACAGTGTAGACTCTGATCAGACGCTGCATAATGCGGCGTCTGATCAGAGTCTACACTGTTTGCTGATAGGAATTTCAATATAAAACAAAATGAAAATGAAAATTTAGACCAGGAATCCCTTAGATTAGAAATTGACTACTCCAATATATAAACATGGAAGAATCCACTGGGTGCAAATGGGTTAAAAACAGAATTATGGATCAAACTGCCACGTTGAGTAACTCGACGTCTCTTTAGGACCCAAACTCGTTTAGTGGTATCTCAAACGCTTGACATAAATGGAAGTAGTTAAAATTGCAATAGACTGAACGAACATTATTGTTGTACACTGGGGTCAGGATAAATATGTTTTACAAGTCATTCTGCAACTAAATGCAATTTCTTCCTTATCTTTCTTTCTAGCAATGCGTTAATGTCGGGCGTTTTTATTTTTTTGTTCATCAGTTGTATTTGTCTATATAATTATGACCAATCATTTTACAGTCCATTTTCAGTGATTGGACCAATCATTCCTTCAATTATGTAAATACTGTAAAATCTCGATTATTCGAACACTAAAATACGTATTAGTATCGATCTTTAAGACATGTGGCAGCTTAATACATGGTGAAAGTCATGCAGAAAGCTCCTCTAGGAGCTTTCTGCATGACTTTCACCATGCATTAAACAGCCACTTGCGTAAAAGGGTTTAAATTCTTCTATACAGAACATTCGAATAATCGAGATTTTACTGTATCAGAAAATTAAGTTTTCATTTTAAACAATCTTCTTATTTTCTAACTTCTGTATTCACAACACTCAAATGGGTATCATTATTGGGCTTTAAGGGCGAAAGTCATACAGAAAAACTCCTCTGGGAGCTTTCTGCGTTACTTCCTCTCTGCACCAACCCATTCCCTCCTACTGACGCCTTTCGACGCATCCGTAAGAATCATGTTTTGAAACCATTGTGATACACAGAGCATTTGCTCCTATGGAGAAAATTCTCTATCTATCGCAATGGTTTCAAAACTACATAATTCTAAAATTCTCCTTTACTATAGTTAATGCCCGTTTCGGTAGAATTATTCAATGAGGTTATGTCTAAAAATAGTGTAGGGGGAATGGGTTAAGCAGCAACCTGTCTTACATGTTCTCTATTCATCTTTACAAAATGTTCGAATTAGCGACATTTTGCTGTTTTTGAGATTATTTTGCACTCAATTTTGTTCATAAAGAATCCAATGTTATTGTATATCTTGTATTTTAACGTTCATTACTTAAACATTATTTGTTTTATATAACAGATTAAACAAAACATGCAATGAACATGCAATGAACACTCAGTCACATTTTTTGTATTTTTATCAAATTATCATGTTAACAATCTATATATCTCTCAGTAGCATTTACGATTATAAGCCCATCCCCCCTTCTGTTTCTATTTCTGATTCGGTTACCATCTGTATATTGTTCTCTCCCCCTCTCTCTCTCTCTCTCTCTCTCTCTCTCTCTCTCTCTCTCTCTCTGCATTTCTCTCTTTCTCAATACTTCGCTATCTCTACCTCTCTCTAATACCAACTGATTCTTTGCTCTTTTCTGTGCTTATCTAATAGAATAAATGTGAAAACCAGTATGTATTGCGATTGTTCTGACAAGGTAAGCACTATTTATCTTTAAGACGCACCAGGATTGCTCTTTTCAGTGACTGGCGGTCTGAGTACTCTTATCTCAACAACTGGCCAACAACTTCATAGTTTACCACAATGGGAATCAAATGGGATTACCAAAAACCGATGAGACAAACGGACACCGACCATGATAATCTATTGTTTAGGTGTTAAGTTCGTGGGAACGAGATATTAATTACATAATTACTTGCATCAGCAGCTATGCTCCAACTCGTATGGAAATATGGTACTGGTTTTAAATCGGAATACCAAATCAAACTTTAATAGGAATATAAGGAAGTTGTAAAATACCCTAAAATATTTCAAAATGGTCTAAGGTAAAGCCTCGCTCATACAACCAATCGAAAGAAGTCTAATTCTTGATTTTTAAAACAGGCGGTAGCTTAATACAGGACAGGACAATAGTGATATAGAAAGCTCCTATAGGAGCTCACTTGTGCCCTGCAACTGCATTGGACGCCCCAGAGAGGGGAGATTGGATACAGATAAATCCGAGCACAATGGCCTACTCTTATTATCGATAGACTTTCTCTGATTCGTTAAGATGCGTAGTGAAAAGCACTGGTACATCAGACCTCGGTTTATAGGTTCGTCGAAAGGACTTGGTACGGAGAGAGATCGAACTCAGGACCCATGTTATTATAGTCGAGCGCGTCCACGTCATCCGGTATAAAAATGTGTGCAAGTAAATGCAAATTGTTGGTTGTGTGTTTTAAAGACCGATAGTTGAATTTACCTTTAACAAGAGAGTTAACAATGCTATGGTGGCGCCACTGATTGACAAAAAATACTTTACGGACAGTGTATAACCGTTTTCAAACGTAAAGAGACGTGTTTTGACGAATTTTGGTGTCTTTATATGCCTTTTTTGCGCCTTTTAGCTCCTTTCGACGTACTTGGATGCATTTGACGCCTGCCAACAGAGAGGACATCATTCAAACGGCCCATGCAGGGACCGTCTGGTTGGGGTCTTCTCTGTTTGTGTATGGTATTATATAGCTCTGATTCTACAGTTTCTATAATGGCCAAAAGACCACGTGATCATATACCATTATAAAAGTTCAGCTAATAAATATTCATGATGTCATTTGTTACATAAATACGCATTAGCTAAAGGGTTAACGTCAATGATCGCAATATAGCAGCTTTATTCGAGTACACGAAAGCAACGAAAAATGCATTTAACAGTTTTCTAGCAGCTGAGAAATAAAAACTTGATAGTATTTAAGTGTCATTAAAGTGTCATTGAACATTATGAAAAACAAAACACATAAGCTTCCAATATAATATATATAGTTTTCATATTCAACACCTTTAGATGGTTAACAGCACGAGTAAACCCATTCTCTCCTAGACTATTTATAGGCGCAACCTCTGCGAATGAATCTGGCGAAAAGGAGTATTTACTAGAGAAAAAGCAAATTTAAGAAGTGTGTAGTTTTGAAACCATTGTGATAAATAGAGCATTTGCTCCATAGGAGCAAATGCTCTATTTATCACAATGTTTTCAATAAGAGACTTTTACAGAAGCACCAAAAGGCGTCAGCAAGAGACAATGGTTTAATATACACGCCGCTTTACCGCATTAAACATATTTGGAAACGGAGTAGACCTAGATCAGACGGCTCCTATAGGCGCTGTCTGATAAGACTCTGATCGGTATGCTTATGAAATAATACAGATACGATTTTACAGTTTCTGCAATGACAAGCATATTGTATGTCACTATATAAATCATATACTTGATAGTTATGATGTCATTATATCTTACATGAATATTCGTGGAGTAAAGAGTTAAGTACGAAAATATTAACTAAAGATGTTTTATATCTAGTTTTTACATAAATGAGTTAGTTACCTATAGGAACATATGTTAAATCCATAGCCGCTGAAGACATTTCATGGACTTCGTGATGTCTCTATTTAACTCTAGAAGAATTAGTTAGTAGAAGAAGATAGATATAATTGAAATAAATGGACCAACCTATATTTTAATCAGCTGACATATTGACGTTTGTGTACATTAGCTATCTACCATTGGGATGCCTTCGATTTGGAGGTAGATAATTTGGTCTTATCAGATGTTCAGTGTATGGATGGTACATAAGTATTACTACAGCAAAACCTCTCCAAAGCGACCACTTTCTGGTAAAATAGGGGAGGAGTTATATTTGACAATTTTCTGTAAAACCCCTCTAAACCGGACGTTGCGTTTAATATAAATATCGGTCTTGGAGACAGGTGGCAGCTTAAAGCATATTGAAAGTCATGCAGAAAACTCCTCTATAAGTTTTCTGTATGATTTTCACCCTGCATTAAGCAGCCACTTGCCTTAAAGTATCTTAATTATTCTCTACTATAGGCCTAATCCCGGTTTAGGTTTTTACTGTACTCCATGGGACGTCTTTAAACGCTTTCTCGAACGGAGTAGACAAAGATCAGGCGGCTTTTGTATCAGGGTCTATTCTGTTTGCATGGAATAAAATAGATCTGAATGTACAGTTTCTGTCATTATAAACATCCTTTGTTTATAGTGTCATTATAAAAATAAATTAATTCATATCCGTGATGCCAATATTTCTTACATGCATATGCAAGGCGTAAAGAGTTAAACGCAGACGGTTGTTGAATGCAGAACTAATGTCATTAAAGTGTTCCTCTGGGTGCTGGTTAACTATTTTCGCCGTTCGTTTGCCCTTTCTTTCCTATCATATCTTAATGAAGAAAAACAGAACTAAAGACAGCAAATGGTTTTAAGCAAATGGTTTTAAGCATTGATATATTCCTAATGTGTAGATCACTTATTCTTAACTCTACAGATCACTTATTCTTAACTCTATAGATCACTTATTCTTAACTCTATAGATCACTTATTCTTAACTCTACAGATCACTTATTCTTAACTCTACAGATCACTTATTCTTAACTCTACAGATCACTTATTCTTAACTCTATAGATCACTTATTCTTAACTCTATAGATCACTTATTCTTAACTCTACAGATCACTTATTCTTAACTCTACAGATCACTTATTCTTAACTCCATAGATCACTTATTTTTAACTCTATAGATCACTTATTCTTAACTCTACAGATCACTTATTCTTAACTCCATAGATCACTTATTCTTAACTCTACAGATCACTTATTCTTAACTCCATAGATCACTTATTTTTAACTCTATAGATCACTTATTCTTAACGCACTCAATGCTGACTATTCACAGTGAGACAGTCCATCAGTGTTTAACTTTAGAGTCAATTCAGTATGAAGGCTAAAACTTACTATAGAGGATTTTTAATAACAAACAGTGCAGACACTGATCAAAGGGCTCCTCTATGATCCCTCTAATCTGGGTCTTCACTTATTGCAAATGGCAGTGCATGCGTATCCAGCATTCAAAGGTCTTATACTGCATGACTTTGAATTGTTGAGGAGCACATGTTAACCCTTTCGGTGCCATATTTCTAATTGTCGTCTGCAATCCAATTTTTGTTAAATCATTCGGTGCAATAAGGAAATGAAATAAATAAATAAATGCAAGTTTCAAAGGAATAAAGCACAGATATAGAACTACAAAATGAGACAAAAAGCGAAGTCCCTGATGAGACGCCGCCTTAAAAAGGCGGCGTCTGATCTGGGACTGCACTATTTGTCGCGGTGCATTTATGCGACATCGGCGGTGAAAGGGTTAATATATCAAAGATATACGTTTTATGTGCTGTTTGCATAAATGCTACATTAAAGATACTTTTACGTAGCAGTGGTATGCATAACATGCGCAAATTAACCCTTTGCTCAATAAATATGCCTTTATATGACATTGCAAGCAGAGTAGACCCAGATCAGACGGTTCCTATAGAAACATATGATTCAACAGTTTCTGTCGTGGCCAAAACTACCTTGCCCATGTGCTATTATAACAATTAAGCTAATTAATTTGCATGATGTCATCATTTCTTTTATGAACATTCAATGGGTAAAGGGTTAAAATCATAATTGAAAACAGCTCCCCTATGTCTTCACCAAACCCTATGTTGTAGCATACTCGCCAGAATTGTCGCAAAAGAACGCTTTTAATATTTGAGAATGCATTTTTATTTTTAGCTTTGACTTGGTCTTCTCTTAGAAACATGTTGCAATGCGACAATTTTAATTGAAAGCGGTTAGGCTATATTGACCTACTTCTGCGTTAAACGTGTAAAATTGCGAACAATTTCTATATCGTTATAGTTTGTGACATGTGCGCAATATCTACATCAGATGCAGAAAGCAAATATGTCAGGGTCAGTTCAGAGACAACAATAATGCTTAATTCGAATTCGAACATGTCCGAATTATTTAGATATCGCTAAGACGGGGTGCCACTCTACCGCTTTGCCACTTTCACATTTATTTGAAAAATAATAAATGCCTAGAAGTGTGTTAAAAGAGTGAAACATGGACAGTGACTTACATCTTGAATGCTGAATTTTCAACATCGATTGGTTCATTATATTTTAACGCTTTCCTTCATATAAACGTGTTTTCACGCACTTGCAAACAGAGTAGACCCAGATCAGACGGCTCCTATAGGAGCCGCCTGATCAGGGTCTACTCTGTTTGCTAGTGGAATTTGATAGATCTGTTTCTTTAATTTCTAAAATGGCTACGGTCTTCCACCTTCCATGTTTCATTTTAACTATTTCTTCCATGAATATACAGTAAGTAGAGAAATTGGAATAAATATAGAAGAGTGCAAGTGTTAAGACGATACAGTCCATTCAGTATGAGAGTGTATACAATAGAAACTGTCCTAAGTGACCATTCTTTTATTGAACATATGCATTTTAAAAAGCATGGGGTTGCTTAATGCAGATCAAAGGTAATACAGAAAACTCCTATAGGAGCTTTCTGCATTATTTTTACATGCATTAAGCTACCACATGCCTTACATATTCTATTCTTAAAACAGATCCTTAGGCAATGTCGGACTTACTTTTAAGGTTGTTTTCGATGATTTACGACTTGCTGTGCCAACAGTTTCAACAACACGAGTGTCATATGTTTGTTCTCTATTAGTTAAATTACATTTTTAAAATATCGACATTAGAATTCTGATCGTATAATCGTATAAATAGTTTGCTTGCATTTTGACAGAGACGCCTGCTTCCCGCCTTTGCTAATAGAGTCAACCCAGATCAGGGTCTGCTTTGTTTTCTTATGGAATTACACAAAGCTGGTTCCGTGACAAAACGTCAGGGTCTTCATATACAGTTATAACAGATCAACTCATATATATTAACCCATTTGCTCCCACGATTCCATATAATGGGACGTAGGCAAGCAGTTTAGACTCTGATCAGACGCCGCATAATGCGGCGTCTGATCAGAGTCTACACTGTTTGCTGATAGGAATTTTAATATAAAACAAAACGCAATTGAAATTTTAGGTCATGCACCCCTTAGATAAAAAAAATGGACCAATCCAATATATAAACATGTATGGAAGAATCCACTGGGAGCAAATGGGTTAATGATGTCATTATTTCTGATATGAATATTTATAAGATAAGGGTAAATGCAGAAACCGGAGCGTGCATATATCAGACACGGTCTTAACCCTTCCAACGCGGGATACACACGAGCTGCCATTTGCAAACATGTGGATCTGTACCGCTCCCTGTGAGTCTATGTATACTATCTGCTATATATACCATATAATAAGATACTATCTAAATTATATAGTATATATAGACTTCCAGGGAGCGGTACAAACCTCTATGTTTGCAAGCAATGTACCCTCAAATCCCGGTATGCACTGTTAAATCCTCTAGTAAGTTTAAGCCTTTCTTCCTGAGTGGACTCTATAGCTAAACACTGACGGGCTTGAAATCCTTGGATCTATGTCGATGACATGGTTTGTATGCAATGACATTGTCGCAATGCAATGAAGAAAGCGGGATCTGTATGCAATGCCATTGTCGCAATGCAATGAAGAAACCGAGATCTGAATGCAATTGGCATTGTCTTTAAGAAAGCAGAGCACTAGGATGGATCTGAGTGCAGAAGTCGCAGTCAGGATTTGAATGTAACAGGCATGATCTAATAGTCTGCATGCAATAGGTACGGTCTTTATTCAGAGAAACAGAATATATATGCAATGGACATGTTCGTCAAGCAGATAACAAGGATCTGAATGCGTAATACATATTCCTTACATGTATGTATATGACCACAATATAACATTATATGCAGAAAACACTGTCTTCATGTATATAACCAGAAGATTGGTACAAGAACCATGGTCTAAATGCAGAGAACAAGAACCTGAATGCATAAACCATGATCTTAATGCAGAGAACCAGGATATGAGTGCAGAGATCATGGTCGTAATGCAGGGAATAAGGACCGGGGTGCAGAAATCATGGTCTTAATGCAGATAACCAGGATGTGAGTGTATAAACCATGGTCATAATAAAGGAAGTAAGGACCGAAGTACAGAAATCACCGTCTTAAATTCTTAATGCAGGAAATCATTGTCTGAGCCCAGAAACCATGATCTTAATGCAGAGACCGGGATTGGAGTGCAAAAGATGTGACCCTAATGCAGAGTCTATTATGTAGAGTACATGACCTAAATGCATCTGTTACTGCATCTACGTTGTACTATTTGCACGTTTAGTATTTATCTCCAAAATATATCGCCAGCTTCAGTTCTTAACCCTTATTCTGCAAAAACAAATCTACTGTGTTGTATCTTTCATTGACCTCCAATGTCGTTATGCATTTGGGAAGTGGTTGTGTCTGAGTAACCAACAGCTTGGATCCTGATAAGTCTAGTCTGCACCCAAGTTGCAGAGGTCCAGATAAGATGTGTAAATTTAGATATGTTCGAGAATAACTCCTTTATTTCTCCACCAAACCCCATACTGTGACCACTTTTTAGAATCGTCTCTTCGAGACGATTCTAAAAAGTGGTCACAGTATAGTGTTTGGTGGAGAAATGGCCATTTTAGCATGTGGGTATGCACGCTTATCTTTAGCTCTGAATTTGTTTGCAAACATGGCCAGCTGGTGTTGGGCATGATAATGGTTAACCCATTACCACATAGTCTATTTTTAGATCCAACCTCTTTGAATAAATCTACCGAAAAGGAGCATTAACTAGAGAAAAGGAAAATTTTAGAATTTTGTAGTTTGAAACCATTGTGATAACAGAATTTTTACAGAGTCGTCAAAAGTCGTCAATATGAGGGAATGGGTTAAGATACTTGTTTCTTCATTCTTTTTCAAGCATTATTATCAATGTTCATACTGACGGCACGGCGAGTTACTCGGTGTCTCATCTTGATCCAAACTATTTGCACAGGTCCTCGCGAGTTTACCGCTGGCTTGAAATTTGTTCAATAATTCAATTGTTGCGAAAACAGTCTCGTACGAATTGATACAGATTATTGTCATTGCGGTTGCGATTCACTTGATCACATGACAGCGGTAACAGGATCGGGCATATTCAATCAGAACTCAGGTATGTAAAGTCCCCGGGCAGCCCTGGGACTGGTGTGAAACTACCTGGGCCATCAGCGGTAGATAAACCCAAATAACTGGACAGATAGTGGTACATACGCTGTATCAGAATTATATACTTCGGCAGATAAGCTCTGGGAGAGAAAATGATGAGTCAGTTAATTTGAACCCTTTCCTCTCATAACCCCCTTTCAACCCTTTACTCCATACATACGCCTTTCTATGCCATGCAAACTGAGTAGACCTAGATCAGACGTCTCCTATAGGAGGCTCCGAGTCCAAGCGTATGATCAGTGTCTGCTGTGTTTGTTATAATAATCACCCTACTATGTTACAAATACAGAAATTACAAAAGGTTGAAAATGATATCATCAGCACTTTACCTCAAAGAGACGCTTTTGATGACTTTTGCCGTCTTTGCTAACAGGATAGATCCAGATCAGACGACTCCTGTAGGAATAGTCTAATCAGAGTCTGTTCCAGTTGCTTATGGACTTATATAGATATGATTCTCTCTTTTTTGCCATGGCCAAAATATCCTATGTTCATATGCCATTATAAGAAAAAGCCAATGCGTATTCATATATTCACCAGACAAAGGGTTTAAATTCAGCCAGCTGACATAGCCAACATTTGGTTAACCCTCCTTCTGTTAAATATAAAAAAATAATGACATCGTGAATATAAAGTAGATTGATTTTTAGAATTGCATATAAACATATGACATTTTGGCTCAGGCATAAACTGTAGAATCCGGTCTTTATTACAGAACTCCTCTAATGCGACCACAAAATGAATAAACATGAGTGTCTTTAAAAGCAGGTGGTTGCTTAATGCAGGACAAAAGTAATGCAGAAAGCTCCTCTAGGAGCTTTCTGCATTACTTGTGTCCTTCATTAAGCTACCACCTGCATCTAGCACCCATAATTATACCTCTTTTAGGTGGTCGCATTTGCGGGGTTTTATTGTACATCATAAGCAAACAGAGCAGACCCTGATCAGACGGCTCCTAATGGAGCCGTCTGATCTGGGTCTACTCTGTTTGCAAATGTGTTTATATGAAGGAAAGGGTTAAAAGATAACCATTGTAGATGTAACACGTTTGTGTTATCAGAGACTTGTTTGTTGAACCTATCCCATAATTTACCTTTTGCAAGCTAGCAGCGAATTAATGGTAACCAAAGCACGAACAGTTTGGATCCAGATGAGACGCCGCGTAGCCACATCATCAGGATCCAAACTGTATGACACTCGGATTGCGTTGCTGATGAGAAATATGGAAGAACAATTCTTTTTGTATCAGGTGACATTTATTAAACCCCGTCCTTCATATAAGCGCATTTAACGCATTTACAACCAGAGTAGACCAAGATCAGAGTGCTGCTATATCTATAGGAGCCGTCTGATCAGGGTCTGCTCTGTTTGCTTTTGACATGATATAGATCTGATTCTACGATTTTACTCAAAGCAAAACATTCTCATGAAAAGTTAACATTTTAAAAACTTAGCTAATAAATATTCTTCTCTGTATTTCTTACAGGAATATTGAACAAGGAAGGGGTGGAAGCGCAAAGAGTTGAAACGTATAGTGGCGTCTGCGTAAAACAGTCTGGCAGTCATTAGACTTATTTCATTATATTGTTGAAGATACTATAGACTATGATTAGACGCAAACCATCCCTTCTAATATGGTGACTGAGCTGGGTATACACTTTTTGCAAAGATTTAACTATACATGAAACACGTAAGAAGGACATATATCGCCCATCCAACAGTTAATGTCTCAATACACGTAGACGTATGTATAAAATAATTCAGTAAAACCCCTCTAAAGCGACCACTTAACGAATAACCATAGCTGCTTTTATATATAAGCAGGTGGTTGCTTAATGCAGGACGAAAGTAATGCAGAAAGCTCCTCTGCCAACTAGAATTATGTCCCTTTTTGGTGGTCGCATTAGAGGGTTTTTACTGTACCTGGTTTTAAGAGATGATACACATATACTCGTACATACGAAACAATCTGCCTATTCTAACCCAACTACTAAAATCACTATTTCACCACCAAACCCCATGCTGTGCCCACTCTTTAGAATTGTCTCGAAGAGACAATTCTAAAGAGACGTCACAATCTACTCGAAGAGACAATTATATACAGACGTCACAATCGTCTCGTAGAGACGATTCTAAAGAGACGTCACAATCGTCTCGAAGAGATGATTCTAAAGAGAAGTCACAACATAGGGTTTGGAGGAGAACTAAAGAAATTATTCTTGAACACGTTTAAATTTAGTTTTTATTTTTTTATAAACGCACTATCAACAAGAGAATATTTATCATGACATAAACGTAGAATCGTATCTTTATTATTTTACAAGCAAGCAGAACAGATCCTGATCAGACGACTCCTACAAGCGCCGTCTTATCTGGGGGTTTTCTGTTAGCAAATGCGTAGAATGCGTATCTATAGAGTAAAGGGTTAACCCTTTCCCTCATACAAACGTGTTTTCACGCATTTGCAAACAGAGTAGACCCAGATCAGACGGCTCCTAGAGGAGCCGTCTGATCAGGGTCTACTCCGTTTGCTATTAGAATTTGATAGATCTGTTTCTTTACTTTCTAAAATGTCTACAATGTCTACAATGTTCCACCTTCAAGAATTCTTTATAACAAATTTGTTAATGAATATTTAGTAGGTACTGAAAATTGGCCTAAATATAGAACAGGGAAAGAGTTAAGACATGGGCTGCTTTATGCAGGATGAAAGTCATGCAGAAAGTTCCGACATTGCATTAAGCAGCCACCTGCCTAAAATTTCTCAATTCGTTTTACTAAAGCTTCGAAATATCGAGGTTTTACAGATGTACTGGGGAACGTTATTGATGGCATTTGCGTTCTGTTTCAATCTTTTGAGTAGAAACGTCTTATATTTATTTGGAAAAACAAAACCAGAGTTAGATCCAAATTAATTTTCCGGCGTTTCATCGTGATACGAATTGTTCGTATACGCGTATTTTTGACTAAATCTATCATACGACTTGATGTACGATACAGAAACAGAACTGGTTAAACTGGTCAATGTCAACTCGGCAACAAATATACAACTAAATGATAATATTCATTGGCATTTTGAGTTTAAATTTGAGACCCAATGTCGTATGGCGGCGAATGAGTTGTGTTTTTAGGCAACAAATAGCTTTTCTAAACATGCAGAAACTGTCGTATAACTAAATATAAATTTATTAACTTTTATAAATGTTCAACAAATGCCAATTAACAAGTTGCCTGAAAGAAAGTGACACCTTTCACTGTATTTGCAAAGAGAGAAGATCCTGTAGGAGGCGTCTGATCAGGGTCAGCTCTCTTTGCTTATGGACTTATATATATATATATCGGATTATACAAAATGCTGTCCAAACAAAAAACATTATGAGTCCACATATGCCTCATGAAATTAATCTAATTTATAAACATGATGTCATTATTTCTTACATGAATGCTCCTCAGATAAAGTGATGTTAAATGCTAGCAGCTCATTATCTTATCTGGCTCAGAAGCCCGTTTATATGTCCAGGCGCGATTGTTACTTATATTATCGAGAAGTTCAAATCCTTTGATATAACCTAGCGGGAATTTATGATTAGCTTAATCTCGTT